>CM034239.1:17882073-17967611 GCA_019916065.1 Vitellaria paradoxa | reverse complement strand
GCCTATTATTCAAAGCCCGAATTGGTCTACCATTCGAGCTTATGTGTGATGCCAGTGATTTTGCGGTGGGTGCAGTTTTAGGGCAAAGAAAAGAGGGAAACCCTATGTCATTTACTATGCTAGCAAGACTCTAAATGAAGCTCAAATTAATTATACCACCACTGAGAAAGAGCTTCTAGCGGTAGTGTTTGCCCTTGATAAGTTTAGGTCATATTTGGTAGGTTCCCGTGTCACAGTGTTCACGGACCATGCGGCTTTGAAATACCTCCTTTCAAAACAAGAGGCCAAACCTCATTTGATTAGGTGGATATTCCTTCTCCAAGAGTTTGATTTGGAGATCAAGGACAAGAAAGGAGTTAAAATGTGGTAGCTGACCATTTGTCTAGACTACCCCAACATGTGTCCAACTCTAGTGACCTACAATCAATGAGCAATTCCCTGATGAACACCTCATGCATGTTAGCACCAACCCACCAGTCCAACCTCCTTGGTATGCAGACATTGCGAACTTCCTAGTGACCGGACAGATGCCCTCCCATTGGACCAAAGTCGATAAAGGTAAATTCTTATGAAAAGTGCGTAGTTTCTTTTGGGATGAACCATATCTCTACAAGTATTGCCCTGATTAGATTGTGAGACGTTGCATTGCCGAGAGCGAGGTACATAGGGTCATTGAGTTTTGTCATTCTCTAGCATGTGGAGGTCACTTCTCCTCAAAGAAAACAGCCGCTAAGATCCTCCAAAGTGGATTTTATTGGCCCTCATTGTTTAGGGATGTTCATGATTATTGCCTTGATGTGATCGATGTCAACGGTTAGGAGCTCTAACCAAGCGTAATGAGATGCCTCAAAACCCCATAATCATTTTGGAGATTTTTGATTGCTGGGGATTGATTTTATGGGACCATTCCCTACGTCTTTTGGATATGAGTACATACTGGTGGCCATTGATTATGTTTCTAAATGGGTGGAGGCCATAGCAACTCGTACCAATGACCATGGGTAGTGATAAAATTCTTAAAGGAGTACATCTTTCGTGTTTTGGGATGCCTCGAGCTATCATTAGTGACCGAGGCAAACATTTTTGTAATCGGCTTGTCAGTGTATTGCTATGTAGTTATGGTGTGACCCATAAAGTAGGTACTGTATCATCCTCAAAATAGTGGCCAGTCGAATTGGCGAATAGGGAGATTAAGGGAATCTTAGAGAAAACTGTTAACTCGACATGCAAAAATTGGTCTCTACATCTTATCGATGCATTATGGGCATATAGAATGGTGTATAAGACTATTCTGGGCATGTCTCCCTATCGCCTTGTCTTTGGCAAGGCTTGTCACTTACCTATAGAAATGGAGTATAGAGCTTATTGGGCGATTAGGCACTTCAATGAGAATTTGGATGATGCCGGTGTTTTTCGAAAGCTCCAATTGAATGAACTTGAGGAATTGCGTAATGATGCTTTTGAGAATGCAAAGATTGCCAAGGCAAGAATGAAAGATTTACATGACAAACACATTTCTAGAAAATCTTTCACATAGGCCAAAAAGTCTTGCTATACAACTCTAGTTTGCATCTTTCCCGGGTAAGCTCCAATCAAGGTGGTACGGCCTTTTACTATACTTTCCATCTCCGAACATAGTGTGTGTGAGGTTCACAACCCACGTAAACACCACCTTCAAAGTTAATGGACATCACCTCAAACCGTATTTGAAAACTTTGTGGCCGAAATTGAAACTTGGGATCTTTTGGATCCCCATCTTTCAATTAGAATGAGATTAGAAAGTAATTTTAATTGTATAATAGTAGGTTAGGATAGGTTTTATTTTGTCTTTAATTTAAATTTTTTTTTATTTTTGAGTCTAGACATTTTAAGTTATTTTAAATAGCTTAGCTAAGAGGAGAAAATTCTGCTTGATGGTCCCAACCCCCTCTCTAAACGGTCGGGACCACAGTGTGTTGGCCGAGTACAATTTTGAGGGAGGGACTTTCTGTGGTCCGACCCCCAGCCGAGACGGTCGGGACCCTGCAACTTTCAAAAGCCCCTATTCGGCCATTCTAAACCCGATTTCCTTTCTTCTAATGCCAAGGTTTCTCAATTTTCCTCTCAATACTCTGTATCTCCTCTAGAATCAACATTCCCAACGGTGGATTCAACCTTTTCAGCTCTTATTCTTCGAGTATTAGTCACCCAAAGGTATGTTTCTTTGTCTATTTCGAGCCCTAATAGCTTTGTTTGTATTCATCTTCAAACCCGAGCTTCCAAGCTTCGGGTTTATGATTTCTTTTGAAAAGAAACTTTGTTTTGAGTTCCAAACAAGGATAGGAAGTGATTCATTCAGTTGAGTGCATTCTTTCACTCGTTTCCTTCTTCCTACCCATGGTTCACAAATCGGGTCCAATGGTTCAAAGACCCTCCAATTTTGAGTTTATTTGTTGATTTTTAAAGTTCTCCTTTGCAATCTTCATTGAAAATTTGTTATTTGAATTCATGGTGGATGTTGCATGGCCACCAAAATTGTTGAATGGACCCTTCTCAGGTGGATGTTGTATGGCCACCTAGAGAACTAAATTTGTGAAACTAATTTTGGGTGGATGTTGTATGTTCACAGATTATCTTGGTTTCAATATATATCTTTCATTAGGACGGGCCACTGAACTTGTGTGGACATAGGAGTTGCATAGTTACTCATTGAATTTTTGTTTTATATTTGTGTAGCTCCCATGCCCCCGAGAACTAAGAAACCGGCAAATAGACAATTAGGGACCCCATCTTTTGATAGGAGTCGATTCTGGAAAGAAGAGGCTGAAGAGAAATATGATAGTACATGGGGGAATAAGTCAGTAGTAATTGAGCGCTTTTGGCAAATTGATTAGTTTAAGCGTAGTGACTTCATGCTTGAACAAAATTTTGAAGGAAGGCAGTGGATTAATGTGGCAAAGTTTCATGCTTATTGTATAGTTGATATGGTTAAGGAATTTTTCCAATTTCAAAGAAACTCAATTATAAGGCGAAGGGGTAGAGAACGTCTAATCAGTTGGGTAAGGGAGTTGAAATTACACTCACACCTGATGACTTTGCTCCATATTTCAATTACTTCGAGTTGAAAATCTGGAATTCACTTATCCAGCTGAGGGTACTCCTCATTTCCAACTGTGGTTTCAGAGATTTTAATAGAGGGTCAGGAATGGGGTGGTGAATATAGGAAACCTGCATCTGTGTTGAAAGATAAATACTGGGCGTTGCACTTGTTTTCTTGTTCCAACTTACTACCTCAAAACAGGACCGCTGATTGTACTCCCCTTAGAGCCAGACTTGTTTATGCTATTGGGACTGGGATGACAATCGATTTACCCTCATATCTTTGGCACCAAGTAGCTTATACCTGTGAGCACCCTGGAGCTCTAGTAGCCTTACCCTTTGGCGGAGCACTAACAGAGATCTTTAGAAGGAAAGGAGCTCATATCACAGACGACCTACCCATAACCTCAGGACTTCAACCGTTTAATATCACATCCTATGTTAAATCCAGAGGTTTGATATCAAAGAAGAAAATGAGGGTAGAGGAATCTGAGGAAGAGGGTGAAACTTCACACCCAAGAGGAAGAAGAGGAGGTCACCAATGTTGAGTTGGCAAATCAGATTGGAGTTTTAGTTGAACGTATTAGTGTCATGGAGCAGAATCAAGAAGCTGATCACCACTCCTGCTACGCATTCACCAAAACCAGCAAACTCAAGGCCATCTCCTACAAAGTGTTTTGGATTATCTCAGAGAATCCTATCCACCCCGCCCCCGCAGTGATGGACTTTATGTTTCTTTCTTTGAGAGTTTAGGAGTGAACTTTTTTTTTTTTTTGTTTAATTTGTAATCCTAAAACTCTTTACTCACTTTTAACTACTGGGATGTTTATATATTTCTAGTTTGTGTTTGTTTTCCATTTTATCTCATTTTTTTTTTGGATGTTACCTTGTGTTAAATTATGGGTTGTTTATGTTCTTAAATTTTATTTTCTTATTTTTTGCAAAGAACAGGTACTCCATCTATGGTCCAACTAACAATCAATGTAAACAATGGGAACTTAGTACCATAAGTAGAAAACGTAAGTGGGATGTCATAACCTTTATATCCAGTGAGAGTAGCGAGTCTGAGAGTTCAGAGGTTGACTGGAAGGGTGGCCTGAGGACTATTTCTTAGAAAGCAATTCACTACCCTTACCATATATATATCCACCACTGATGTTCATCACACCTGATCAATTAGATGACCAATGGTGGGATGAAGTTGACCTTCAACTTCTCTTAGATATGGAATGGGTTGAGGTAATTATAGCTGATGAGTGGTTAGATGCCCTCTTACGCCATAGACACCGATACTATAGAATCTGAAACAAGTTCTTTGTCTGAGTACTATGATATGCCACCCCTAGAAGATGTCATTGGAAATGAAAGTATTAACATTGAGTCTAGGGAGGGTGGTGATGTTTACAACGAACTGGACCAAGATGATAATTTTGCTACTTCACAACTCCTTTTTGAGTATCATCTAACTTTTGATTCTATTGAAGACAACATGAGGTACTCTTTAACCTTTCCTTATTTTATGTTTATTTCATTTCGGTTATTCTTTTTATTATTAAATTCATGTTCAATCTTCTCAATTTAGGTGGGGGGGTATATACATCATCCTCATCATGCTCATTGCACACACTACGCACCCACATATGCTTCTTATTTTTCACATTGAGGACAATGTTCAGTTTAGGTTAGGGGGTAGAATTTGCATGATGATATGATGCTTATGGTTTGGTTGATTGTGAAATTAAGAGAGATGGTAAAAAGTGAATTTTGTTCAAGCCTTAATAGGAAACATAATTCAAGTGGAGTGTGTGATAACTTTGTGCATTTTTGGACTATCGGTGGAAAGTTTATGTGCTTAGGAGTAGATTTTATTTGATATTGGTTACTTGAGCATCTTTGGACTAGGTAGAGACTTACACTTTTATGGTGAGCTTTGAGCCTTGTATTCTTTTCTTGAGGGGTTGCACATGCTTACATTTCTTTTGCTCTTCACCTTGGATTTCATTGCATCGATTGCATCACAAACACTTACATGAGTGTCTATGTGGCACCTTATGAGTTGTTGCAAGCTTTGAAAATGATGCTAGGCTTTCTTTGTCATTTTGAGCCTTTTTGTTCTTTCTTGGTTATGAATTACCCTAGGAACCAACTTGAAGCCTTTTCAATAAAGTGTGTGATATATATATATATTTTTTTTCTTGGTTTCCTCCTCATATATTATCCCCTAACCTTATTCACACACTTTAAGCCTTACCTTCATATGTCTTGGGTTGTAAAAGTGCCTTAATGTCAATGATGTGAATGGAGAATGAAAACTTGTCGGGTGGAGAATCTAATTGATGTTTGTTTATTTCAAGTATTGAAAAAAAAAAAAAAAAAACAACAACAACAACCAAAAAAAAAAAAAAAAACAAGAAAAAAAAGAAAAAAAAAGAAAAGAAAAATTTATCATTTCTTTTGTTTAATAAATTGTGGGACTTATACATTAGTTGCAACATTTGCAATTGTCCTAAGGGTAGTATTTAGTGTGAATAAACTTTTGTTGGGATCCTTGTTGGGGTTTGGAAAGGAAGTGGGTAGTTTGGGAGTTGTGTGCACTTGAACATCTTTTCTCCCAAGATATGTGTTTTGATTTCCATCCTCCATTGTTAACCACTATCCTAACCAAGTTACAACCAAACTAAAGACCTAGTGGATTCTAAGTAAGCAACTCTTATATGGTGTATGTAGTGATCTTGTGTAGGTTATGTGATGTGATTCTTACATATGCATTGAAACATGGTTAGGAGCTGTCCACTTTGAGTTTCATTTTAGTTCATTCACATATTATGGAGTTACTTGCAACTAGGATAGCATTTTATGCTAATAGGAATGTGTGAACCCTCTATGAGTGAATTTCTTTCTATGAGTGGAATCCTGTGAGCTTTTGAAGTCAAAACTTAGTTCCATTTATGCTCTTGAGACCTTGTTGAATAAATGAAACAATTTTGCACACATGCTTCTTCTACTTTGATAGTCCATGCATTTATACTTAGCACTTGGAAATTACACATGATATGTAGGTTTTGTAACTTATTGAGCTTGAGCTTAATTCATTTTTATCTTGATCACTTTTTAATACATTAGGACCATGCCATAGAATTTTGTGGGTAGATTCACTGCAAACCCTTATGAGACCTTACACGTCCACTAGGGGGAACCTAGGGGTTTAAAGGGCTTGCTACACGTAGCTAAGTGTAGCCGTGTTTCCAACGAAAAGAGAAATAGGATAGTAGTTGCATCTCATTTTAATAAAGAACATCATACATTTCATTTTAATAAGGAGCATTGCTAGGGACTAGCAATGTTCAAGTTAGGGGGTGTGATTACACTTGAAAAGTGTAATTACAAACTCCCTAATTCAACACGTATTAATGCATTTGAATAAGTAAAGTTAAAGTTTTAGTGTTATTTTATTGCTTATACTTTTATTTTTTTAATTGCTAGGAAAAGGACAAGGAGATCGGAGTTTATAGCTATGGAAATGGCCGAGAACATGAAGAAAAAGTCATGGTTCAAACCTCGCCTTGGATGGCCAAGACTAGCCCAACCCCAACCTAAAGGAGGAAGAAAAGCAAATCAAGAGACACTTGGGGGTCTCGACCATCACATCAAATGGTCGGGACCACAGTGTACATAAATTGAGAAGAAAGCATTCTGTGGTCCCGACCCCCAGACCAAACGGTCGGGACCACTGTGTATCCAGAAATCACGTTATGAAGCATGCCAGTTAGGGTTTTCTTGCATCTATATAAAGAACCCAATGCACGGCTGCCGGGGAGAACTCTTTTACATTTTTTTTGACATACTTAGAGAGATTAGAGTAGTTTTATATTAATTTTAGAAAGTATTTTACATACTTAAAGATCATTAATGGAAGTTTTTGGAGCACTTTTCTTCTTTTGCTGCGTTATTGAGTGTTTTTCTTTCGAACGATTTTAGTTGTAAGTTATTTTCGTTTCATTCTTTAATACGGTGCTCTGTTTATTTCAATTATTGAATTGCATGATTAAGTATTCTTTGATTGCTTTTGTGATGTTTAAACTAGTTGTAGTGTAAAACCTTAATCTTGATTCAACGAATCAAGAAAGGGTAGTTCACGAAAAGCCTTGGGGTGTTCGTAGTCCTTTCGCATAGGTTGCGAAACCTTTTGCGAAGGGTTCTACCTTCCACAAATCTTTTTTTTTTCTATTTCGAAAACACTCGAATACGAAAACCTTAACCTCATCCATTTGATATCACTGATATGGTTTTTTGTAACTAATTGTTAAATACCTTTGAATAGATTTAAAAATCAGATTTTTATTAATTTTTGGTGTTTAATTGAAAAACCCTAGGAAACAAAGGTCTTTAATCATATCCACTTGAGATCACTGGTACTGACCTTTGATTACAATGTTCTAAATAACTTTCAAATTAAACCCTATTCTTCAAACAAACACACCCCGAGGCAAAGTAGTAAACTACCCGGACTTGACGTTGAATCAAGATCTTTATTCTTATTGAATTGCAATCCAACTTAGTTTTAGTTATAATTGATTAATTTGAAGTTGAAATTGTTTTGTTGATTTTTTTAATTTTTCGCCATCTAGCTTAATTCCTTTTAAAATTCTGAATGTCCTATTTATTTTAATTTTAATTAGTTGAAATTGAACTTGTCTTTAATTTTACTGAACCCTAGAACTTAGTAAACATAAATTTCCAAACTTGATTCCCTTTAGTTTTAGAATTTCTTTCACATCCTAGAAACTAAATAACATTAGGCTCCCTGTGAATTCGACCTCGGACTCACAGAGTTTTAAAACTACGACTACCCTCTTGCACTTGAGAGGTAGAACTCGAAACACTTTTTCGGGTCGGTCAGCAAGCCCTCTTAGACTTAGGTGCCAATGTCAACCTTTTGCGTATACCATTTATCAACAACTGGGGTTTGGTGAACTGAAACCTACTAGAGTGACTCTTCTGTTAAG
Source organism: Vitellaria paradoxa (assembly GCA_019916065.1). NCBI lineage: Eukaryota > Viridiplantae > Streptophyta > Magnoliopsida > Ericales > Sapotaceae > Vitellaria > Vitellaria paradoxa. Next base: position 17,959,527 of record CM034239.1, on the reverse strand, counting down.
ACTCCAAGAGGGATAGCGGAGGATGTTCTAATTTAGGTTGATAAGTTCTACTTCCCAGTAGATTTTATCGTCCTAGACACCCAGCCCATCCAAAGTCAGACACGTCAAGTGCCTGTTATTTTTGGTAGGCCTTTCCTAGCAACCATTAATACAGTAATCAATTGTAGGACTGGGCTCATGAGGATATCTTTTAGGAATATGACAGCTGAGATGAATGTGTTTAAGGTGTCCAAGCAACCAATGATTGATGAAGTGAGGGAGGTGGACTTAGTGCAAGTAGTGACTGAAGAATATTTTGAGAGAGAGTTCATAGGGGATCCTTTGGAGAAGGCGTTGATTCTTAGTGAGGGGAGTGATTATATTAATGTGGTTGGAGATAAGGATGTTAAAGAAGTATTGGAGTGGCTAGATAGTGCCCCAGTCATGTCTATAGCTCAATCTAGTCAGCTTGTTGAGCCTATATTTCCTTCCATAGTCAAACCTGTACCTTCATTAGAGAGACCTCCCAAGCCAGATAGAAAGCCTCTCCCAAGTGAACTTAAGTATGTGTTTCTAGGTGAAGATGAGTCTTATCCAGTGGTTATTTCATCCCAACTTATTGAGGTACAAGAAGAAAGTCTAGTTGAGCTTCTTAAGAACCATAAGAAAGCAATAGGGTGGACTATAGCAGATCTCCACGGATTAGCCCCCTCAAGTGCACACATTCCATTTACCTTGCGGAGGGAGCAAAACCCATTAAACAGCCTCAAAGAAGATTAAATCCTAATATGAAGGAGGTGGTCAAGGGTGAGGTTTTGATGTTATTGGATGCTGGGATCATATATCCTATTTTAGATTCCAAGTGGGTTAGTCTGACCCAAGTTGTCCCTAAGAAGTCTGGAGTTACGGTAATTAAAAATGAGAATGAGGATTTAGTGCCTACCCAAATTCAAACTGGATGGCAGATGTGTATTGATTATTGGAAATTGAATGCTGTGACTAGGAAAGACCATTTCCCTTTACCTTTCTTGGACCAAGTTTTAGAGAGGGTAGCAGGACGATCCTTTTATTACTTTCTTGATGGTTATTCTGGATATAACCAAATTGAGATTGCCTTGGCCGACCAAGATAAAACCACCTTCACATGTCCCTTTGGAACTTTTGCTTACCGACGTATGCCCTTTGGGTTGTGCAATGCCCCTGCTACGTTCCAAAGGTGCACGATGAGCATCTTTTGTGATATGGTCGAGGAGTGTTTAGAAGTTTTCATGGATGATTTTTTAGTGTATGGAGATAGTTTTGAATTGTGTTTGGAGAATTTGAGGAAGGTACTGAAAAGGTGTAAAGAAAAATGTCTTGTGTTAAATTGGGAAAAGTGTCAATTCATGGTCACTCAAGGGATTGTCCTAGGACATGTTATTTCTTCTAAGGGGATAGAGGTAGATAGAGCTAAAATAGAGATTATTCAAAAATTGCCTACCTTTAGATGTGTCAAGGATATTCGATCTTTCTTAGGACATGCAGGTTTCTATCGTAGGTTCATTGCATCCTTTAGCTCAATGGCAAAGCCATTGACTCAACTCCTTGCTCAAGACATTCCATTTGAATAGACGCCACATTGTCAAGAGGCTTTTGACAAGCTTAAGAGTAGCCTCACATCGGCACCTATTTAGCAGGCACTTAATTGGTCTTTACGCTTTGAGCTGATGTGTGATGCGAGTGATTGTGATGTGGGTGCGGTGTTAGGCCAGAGAGTGGATAGGAAGTCTCATGTTATCTATTATGTGAGTAAGACCTTGAATGAGTCACAACTCAATTACTCCACCACAGAGAAAGAGCTCTTAGCAGTTATGTTTGCTTTGGATAAGTTCCGTTCATACTTGGTGGGGTCTCATGTTATCATTTACACAGGCCATGCATCTCTTAAGTACTTGCTCACAAAGTAAGACACTAAACGTAGGCTAATCCGTTGGATTTTCCTTGTACAAGAGTTTGATATTGAAATTAGAGATAAAAGGAAGTTGAGAATGTAGTGGCAGATCATTTGTCACTGTTGCCTAGTCAAGAGCTGAATTATTTTGATCCCCCAATTAATGAATAATTTCTTGATGAGCAATTGTTTGTTGTGAGCATTGAGGCCCAAGCACACACTCCTTAGTATGCGGACATTGCTAATTATCTTGCCACTAGTCAGATTCCTTCACTTTGGACATTTTTAGATAAGAAGAAATTTTTTCGGAATGTTAGACACTTGTTTTGGGATGAACCATACTTGTTTAAGTATTGTTCATATCCGGTTATTAGGTGGTGCATTCTTGAGAGTGAGACCATAAGTGTCATGTCTTTTTGTCATACCCTTGCTTGTGGTGGTTATTTCTCGGCTAGAAAGACTGTTACAAAAATCCTTCAATGTGGGTTGTATTGGCCAAACATCTTTAAAGATGTCTTTGCCTTTTGTGTTGTATGTGACCGTTGTCAAAGATTAGGAGGTCTCACAAGGCGTAACATGATGCCACTACAACCTATTTATGTTCTTGAGATATTTGATTATTGGGGTATTGATTTTATGGGACCTTTCATTAATTCATTTGGCAATGAGTATATTTTGGTGGCGATTGACTGTCTCAAAGTGGGTTGAAGCAATCCCTACTAAGATAAATGACCACAAGGTGGTTATCAAATTTTTAAAGGAAAACATATTATCTCGATTTGGGATGCCCCGTGCTATGATTAGTGATGGAGGAAAGCATTTTTGCAATAAACCTGTGGGCATCCTAATGAGGAAGTATGGGGTGATTCATAAAGTAGGGACCACTTACCACACACAAACGAGTGGTCAAGCTGAGTTGGCCAACCGGGAGATTAAAAGAATCATAGAGAAAACAGTGAACCCTGATAGGAAAGACTGGTCCCTTAGATTGACAGATACATTGGGCTTATAGAATAGCTTACAAGACTATTTTAGGGATGTCTCCGTATCGGTTGGTTTACGGAAAAGCATGCCATCTCTCGGTTGAGATAGAGCACAGAGCATATTGGGCCATTCGCCAAGTAAATGAGGACATTAATGAGGCGGGCTTACATAGGAAGCAACTTAGTGAGCTTGAATAGATAAGGGAGGATGCATTTGAAAATGCTCGAGTGTCTAAGATTAAGATGAAAAAGTTATATGATGACTATATTTCGGGGGAGGAAAATTTTGTTTGTAAATCAAAAGGTGCTCCTATATGACTCTAAGTTACATTTGTTTCCAGGCAAGTTGAAATCTAGATGGATAGGTCCTTTCATTGTCAAATTGATTTCTGAGAGTGGAGCATGTGAGATTGAAGACCCAAAAGATGGGCGTGTGTAAAGGTAAATGGCCATAGATTGAAACCTTATCTTGCGAATGTTGTGGCTGAAATTGAAGTGTAGGACCTTGAGGATCCACATCCATTTGATTGACTTGACTTCATGACAATGACTTGTGTACTAGTTAGTTAGCTTCTTTTCATTGTTTTTCTTTTTTCTTTTCCTTTATGCAAGCATGTGGTAGGTGTGGATTTCTTTTCACTTTTCCATTTTCTCTTGAGCATATCTCTTTAATTATTAGAATCATGAACATTCAAGTTGGGGGAAAGAAGGAGAAATTCTTGCTAATCTTTTGTGTTCAAGTTATGTTCATGCATGCAGATTGATGTTTGAATGTTTAGGAAAGCGAGAGAGGTAACTTCCAGCCATTATATTTCTCTTACAATTGTTTACGATTTTTACATTAAGGACAATGTGTTATTCAAGTTGGGGGGAAGGGACTTATTCTTGTTTTTACATATGGGTTTCATAGATTGAGTGTGAACATGAATTGAACACATGCATGCTTTATTTGTTTTACCTTGGGTTGTTTGTTTGTTTTTTTTTTAAAAGAAAGTTTGAAAAAAAAAAAAACTAGAAAAACCAGAAATTTTGAAAAAATTTTAAAAATTTTTGGTGATTTTAATTTGTTTTGTTTCTTTTTACCAGGTTCTGTTTCTATAGTTTAATTAGGGTGTTTTTGGAGTCATTTGGTTTGGTAAACCATTAAAACACTTAATTGGAACCTTAGGCTTCATGATTGGTTGGAATTAAGGTGGAGCAAAGCATGAACCTACTGTGATTTGAACAAATGATTGAACTAGCCCTGGCAAAGTCTTATGGTGCACACCTTTGTTTGCACCACCTGTCAGGGTAAATAGAAAACTCATCCTTCAAAGGTTTGAAACCAAGCTTGGGATCCTCATTTGTTTCAAATTCTGTTCGCACCAGCTGAGAAGAATGCTCGGGTAGTTTAACTTTTTGCTCTAACCTCAATTGATTTCATCTTCCCATCTTAAACGCTTTCAACCTTAGTTGTCAATCTTCATCCTAAACATCTCCTAGGAGCTTAAGCATAGATTGAAGGGAATTTTTAAAGCAAAAAAAAAAAAAAAAAACTACAGCTCTAAGGAAGTAAGGTAGGGTTTGAAAAAAAAATTCAGATTTCTCTTGTGCTTGTCGTTGAAAGCTGAAGAAGATTGCTTTGTCTTGTTGTTGGGTTGTTTTGAAGTGAAAATTTTGGGCAAAGAAGTATTGGGAAGTGGCTTTGTTTGTAGTTGAGTTTAGGACTTGCGCACCAAGTGTTTGACAAATTGCTTGAAAGGAGTCCAACTTTGATATTCCTTGATTTGAATTCATGGCACCTAAGCAATCTAAAGGGAAAAAGAAGGCCACTAGTTCTAATCTTCCTAAACCTAAAGAGCTTGAAACTTAAAAAAGGAAGAAGTTCAAATCCACTCCTCAAGAGGCTCCACTACCTAGTGTTGAACCAATGGATGAAGAAGAGAATTATGATCATTTTAGGTTCTCCAATGGGACAAACCAAAAAGAATTTGATGATTACTGGTGTGATAAGGCTGTTTTGGTGGAAAGGGGAATGTTGTTGGATCATTTTCAAGGAGAAGAGTTTAAACTTAAGCAAAACATGGAAAAGAGAAGATGGCGAAGTTTGCTCAAGTTAGCAGTGTAGCAGTTGTAATGTTAGTACAAGAATTTTATGCAAATATAACCGAATTCAAGAAAGATGGGAAGGATTGCATTTGCACCAAGGTGAGGGGAGTTGAGGTAGAGTTGATCCCAAAATAATTGCTTAATTTTTCAAGTTGCTGGCAGTAGGAAAACCAAGATATTCATTTAAGGAGAGAATACCCTTGATAAGGATGAACTCGCTGAGATTTAATAGGAAAAGAAGGTGAAACTTCGGGGGCACAAGAATAAATTGGAGAAGAAGAGGTTATCACCTAAGTTCAAGGCATTACATTTCCTTATGTGTTCTCAGATCATACCCATCAGGAATACTGCAGAGGTAAGTTATGAAAAAGGATTGCTTATGCATGCTATTGACTCGGGGGTTGAAATTGACCTAGCCAAAGTAATTTTTGAGAGTATGGTGTCTTCAGCTAAGAACAAAACTGGGATTTTGAGTTTTCCATTTGGAGGACTTATCACAAGGTACATGATAAAGAAGAAAGTGGACCCTGAGCAAGGAATGGAAGTTGCCAAGCCATTAGGACCTATTACAACAACTTCTAAGGAAGGGAGTGAAAGTCAACTGAGGAGGGACCGGCGCCTACCTTAGAGAAACACTTGAGTAAAAATTCAGATAAATGGGAAGCAGTTAGTCAAAAATTCTCTCAGATAAGGAATGACACTTACTTTATAATGAAAAAGTTTATGAGGCTGAATGATCGGTTGGATGCTATGGGAGCTCCTGTTGTTGCTACTAAACCTTCTCATGTGTCCCTAACTAATGAATTCTAGGCTCCTTTTAGATGTTTTCTTTTGGTTTCACCAAACTAAATTTAAGTCAAGTTTTTGGTTTTGAGTCTTAAGTGAATAGTTTGGTGATCTTTTGATTTTCGTTTTGTTATAGTGTAGTCAGAAGTTAACTTTTGAAGTTATGCTTACTGTTGTAAGAACATGATCTTGAAACTAGAGCTTAATGGTTGAATGAATGAAAAAAATAAGTTCTTTTGGATAAAAACTGAGTTTAATATTAATGCATGGTGATTGATGTTTATTCTTGAAGATTCCTTATGAGCATTTTTGGGATAATAAATGCTAACTCAATTTTTGTAAGTGTTGACACTTTGGAATTTACTTGAACTTGGATTAAAAGGTTAATTGAATTATATGAAAATGAATTCATGGGGTATAGGCTTTGTCATGAATTGCATGCATTTAATCTCTAAACTAAGTGGAGACTACCCTAGTGAGAATTGGGCTTTATCGTTTATTTATTGAGAGGGTGAAATATCAATTCTGAAATTTATTGTCTCATAATTCATCCAATAGCTCTATTACTTTTGCTTTAAATCCATGACAAGAGAATGATAACTTTGAATGAATTATAGCTTTGGAGTTTTGAATTTAACCTAAATGGTACCTTGGAAATGAAGTAGGCCATCGTTTTGAATTTTGAGCTTAATGACTTTCTTTTTTGTTACATTGCCCTTAATAGCCAAGTTGAGCCAAATGATGAATTTTTCTTGGAATAACCCTCAATTATCAACCTTACCCTTATACATTGTATTTATGCCTACCCTAAGTGTCTTGATTTGTACTAAAAGAGAGACAGTGATGATTCGAGAGGGACAAGGGGAATGGCAAAAAAAAAAAAAAAGAAATGTTATGTGAAAAAATTATTTTAGATGAGTTGTTGATTCTCTCTTAAAAAAAGATTCAAAAAAATTCAAAAAAAAAAAAGGAAAATTGAGCATTTGTACATATGGCGAATATGCTCAAGGTTGCTTAGCAATGTGAAAAAATAATAAATTTGGGGTGAAGGGGTTTTGAACAAAAGGAAAGAAATAGGAAAAGGAGGTAATGTGGGAAATGAAGAACAATCTTTCGAATGTGTGAGAAGAAAGGGATTTAGTACATCCAAGGCACTTATTTGAATATCCCATCCTTCCTTTGGTCCCATATTCAACCCCGTAGCCCCGTTGCAACCAAAATAAAGACCTAATGGATCCAAGGTGACAAATTGGTGAAATTAAGATTCTAAAGTGACTAGTTCATTCTATTAATCTTTTTGTTTTGGATTTTCCTATCATAGAGCTATGCCAAGTTGTGAATTTCTTGAATTATACTGTTTTTGATTAAGGAAGATTCTTATTAGACTTTGAAATACATTTACTCTTAAAAAAAAGATCTTCCAAGAGTGAAACCCATTCTTCTTTTTCTGAAGAGTGTGAACCATGTGAGGATTGAGTCGAAGCTTGAGAGAACTTGCTAGCATGATTGAAATAGGACTATACCCTATTGAAGGATTATGAATGTGAGGAGATTAACTTGTATTCAATTTCTTGTAACCTAGAGATTGTTGCATTTATGCACTTTCATGATAATCATTGATTATTTTAAGAATAGCGAATTTGGAATTTGAAAGAATTTACATTGATACATTATGTTTGATATTAAATGAAGTCTTTTTCAAAGGAAACTTTTTAAATGGACTAATTTGCTAGGGACTAGCAAAGTTCAAGTTGGGGGGTGTGATTGTATGGTAAAACATACAATCAAGCTACCCAAAATGAGCATTGTTACCTAGATTTTAAGAATAAAATGAAATATTATTAGTTTGTACCATTCTCATGAAGATTTTCTCAAACTTGCAGGAAAAAGAGCCTAAAAGGTCAAAGAAATGAAGTATTGAAGTTTTGGTGAGGATTAAGTTCCAAACAGAAGAGTGGAACACCAAAAACCTTGAAAGATGCCTAAAGCATGAAATGTTGCGAACAAGGGTTCGAACAATGCCTTGTTCGCACCCTTGTTTGAACAACAAAAGGCTACTTAACTTCAAGGTGTGAAACTTTTCTAAGGCATGAAAAAACAGTGCGAACAAGGGTTTGAACCATGCCTTGTTCGCACTCTTGTTTGAACAACAGAGAGGCCGCTTCAAAACTTCAAGAATTTTGCTAAGTATCAAGATAAGGTGCGAACAAGGGTTTGAACCATACCTTGTTTACACCCTTGTTCAAACCACAGAAGCAAGCAACTTTAGAATTTAAAAAATTTGGTTAAGTATGGAAGCATGGTGCGAACCTTTGTTCAAACCATGCGAGTTTCTACAGAAATTTTGTAATTTTTCATTAGACTTGAGGGCTTTTTTGGTCATTTGAATTGGTTAGTTTGTACTATATAAAGAGAAGAATACTTGAGATATTCAGTTATACACAGACTTATATACATTTGTAGAGAGAGAAAGTGCATTTTTGTTTGGTTTCCTAGAAAATTTATTTTTCTTTCCAATTTTCTTTGTAAAGATGCTTCAATTTAATTCAAGTTTTGATCTCTCTACATCTATGAGGGAGTAGTCATCTTGCTTGGATCCAAATCAAGGAAAGTATGAGATGTATGTGGATTTTCAAGGTATTTTGAGTTTTTATGTTTGATTTTCTTACAAATTCTCTACAAATGATGAGTACTTAGTTTGGATCTATTGAATTTTCTAGTTGATAAATCTAGATATCATCTTGTTTGTATGGACTATATAGAATATATGTTTGATTCTATTTAGAATTCTCATGCATTTTCTTGAAAATTTGTATGTGGATTGCTAATATAGATTCTACATGTACTCTCTATAGACTATGCATTCTAAATGTTTGATTTAGGTTTTCAATTATAAGAACTTAATTTGGTTTGGTCCAAATGGTATTTATAATTGTTTTATTTTAAAATCAAGTTTTAACAAAAATTATCACCATCAATTTCAAAAAACAAAAATCATCATAAATTCATTGTGAGTTTGATTTTCCAAAATATTTTTCCTAAGTGCTTTGTTTCAAACATTCAAAGTTCCCTGTGATTCGACTCGGTATTCACCGGATTTTTTTATTGTGCTTACAATCGACCATCTTGCACTTGGGGTGTAAATTGGACTAGTAGAGACGAACATAAGCAGATGGTTCCTCCAGCTCGATTATATGTTTCAGGATAAGGGTTTCCCTCGTGATCTTGTTCCCATATAGTAGGAGGAATTGATTCATAGCATGAATATGGAGTTCACTAGGTTGCTGGTTTTGCACAATTTCTTTACATACTAGGATAGTAGGACAATCATCAGTCCTATGTGTTTGATTACCATACACAATGCAATAAACACCTGCTGCAAGTTCTTTGATAGTAAGTCTATCCTTTTTAATTTTTAAGCTCTCAATTTCCCTCGTTAAGGTTGCTAGTTTTGCCTTGAGGTCATCAGGTTCATTCAAGTGGTGTATACCTCTGCTTGGGGTAACATTACCAGATTGGGTATTTTGAGACCCTATAGTATCCCAAGTTTGTGCATTCTCAGCTGAAAATTCAAAATATTCATAAGCTTCTTCAAGAGTCTTGTCGTTGGACTGTCCATTGCACATAGTTTCCACAAATTGTTTTAGTTATGGTGTTAGTGATCAATAAGATACATGTAAGTGCCAAACCTCAAATTCATGGTGTGGACAAGAATGCTATAGTGTTTTGAACCTTTCCAACATTAATAAAAAGTTTCAGTAGTTTGTGAGGCAAAGTTTAAAATCTTATGTTGTATGGCGTTAGTTTTATTGGGAGGGAAGAATTTCTTTAGGAACTTAGCTTGCATTTCATCTCATGTACGAATAGAATTGGATGATAAGAACTCAAACCATCTGGCTACCTTATCTTTCAATGAAAATGGGAAAAGCTTAAGAAATACTAAGTCTATTAGATAGTCTTGATCCTTAATAGTGACACAAATAATACATTAAGATTAAACCCCCAAGTGTAAGGGTGTGCAGTGTAGTTTTAACTTGGTGAGATTGAGGTCGAATCCTCAAGAAACTTAATGCAATTGTTTCTAGGTTTTAAAAAGTATTAGTTACTACTCAATTCAAAGTGAAATGGATTTCGAATGTTTGTGTGGATGAATCTACTTAAATCACTAATAAAATTAACTTCTTAAATAAAACAAGTTAATTAAATAGAACTAAACTAAAATATTAAGCACTTAGAAACAACAAATAATCTAATTGAATGATGGAAGTATTCACGAATAAAATTAAAAACAACAAATCAACTTAGATTAATATGAAAATTAATTGGTAAATTTTCTTAATTCAACCTTCAATTCCAGGTGGAATTATTATTTTACAATTCGATGTGCAGTTAACCACAATTTATGTTTCACGTAATGGAAAAATAAATTGGAAAATATTTTTTTAAAAGCTCCTTAATTTCCAAAACACAGTTCTATATTCACGTTTAGGATTATAAAACTGGATGATCCTTATTTTATATTATTTTGGTTCAAACCTTATTCATTTATTTCAAAACTATAAAGGGAAGTTTTAATCCAAAAATTCTTATTAGTGATTACAAGGAATGTAATCAGGGATTTTCATTTCCAAAAGCCTCTTGATAATGAATAAAATTAGGTTTAAAAAATATGGATCTATACATATGATTTTGCATCACATGCATAAATTTAAGCACATCGTATTGATCATAATAATCCACCTTTCCTTGATTAGTTGAATCATAATTAAGGTTTAGCCTAACATAGGGTTAACATGAACAATATATGCAAAAACAGTGAATAAACAAGAAATAAACTTCAATGAATAAAATAAAAATGATTGTACCGTACTTTGAAGCAAGACTACAATGAAATTCACCAACGACGAAATGAAAATCACTCAAAAACTTATGAAAAACTCTCTAAATTGTCTTCTAGAATTTTGGAAAAGCAGAATGTAAAAGCATGCCAATTACAACTGAAAACAATGTATTTATAGAAAAAATTAAAACCCTAAGCCTAAAAAAATTTCATGCAAAATAGTCACTGGTGTCTGGACAGCAAAGAGGGTCAAGTTCGAATTCGGCCTTTATTTCTTTCTTTTCTCTGGCTGTCTCTTTGCTACTGTTTGGACTGAACATCAAAGTGTCTAGACAGCAGGGCCCTTTTCCTCATCATCTTCACCGTTGTTAATTTCAATAATTTCCATATTTTCTCTGCATTTTGGAAAGAAGCACATAGTAAACATTAAAAGTAACTAAAAACTTTTTAATTATTAAACAAATACATGAATTATGATCTAATTTGAGGTTTGTAATTATATTTTCAAGTGTAATAAGTTGTTTCTTTATGCCTATATTTATTTGTGTTGCGATGGTAACTTAAATTTTGTATAACAATATGATATTAAGATTATTTGACATACACATGAGAATTATTTTGTATTAGAAAATTATATATAAGGGTTTCATTAATATAGTATGATATGAGCCCTAAAATTATAAATTTAAGCTTTTGAGTTAGAAGGTGTACCATACATATTATATATATGTAAATATAAATTCTAGGAATTGCCCATTCCTATAATTTGGTCTGCAAAAGAGCTCAAATATACATTTGTAACATAAACTTATATGAGAAACTGTAAAAATAACATGTAAAAATAAAATCATTGATCAAAAGAAACTAAGGATAATATAATTATAACTCAAATAAATCTTGACACAAAATTCAAGTTTACATGAAAAACTGTAAAAATAACTTGTAAAAATAAAACCACTAATCAAAAAAGATTATTAGTTATTACATTATTATAACTTAAACTACCATGACCTAACCTTGATTTTAAAAAAAAGGATAAATATAAATTAATAAAAAGAAGCATCAATCAATTAAATAGCCAAGTCTAAAGTTGTTTTAAAAAAATCACTAATCAAAAGAGATAATGAATAATTTGATATTGCTATGACTCAAAAACACCTTAACCAAAGCAAGGTACATGAAAAAAAATCAATTAATTCAACGGCATGACTGAGTGGTTGTTTCATTTCACTCTATACATAAATAAAAAATACTAGTATAATTCACAGATAGTTCGTGATACAAAAATAGTTTATGATGCAAAAATATAACATCCATTTTGCTAGGGTATAGCTCGTACTTAAAGACACTTCTTTAGGCATGGGATAAACATAACCTATACCAATTTGAATGGCAATGAAGCGCAAAAAAATTATCAAGGCTCACAACCAAAACACAAAAATGATCTCAAGTAAATAACTATATAATAATATTGACACAAGATCTCAAATTGAGTATAGCTTGAATAATTTGATTGCTTTCTAAACTAGCTTGGGCAAAAAAATGGAGACCTATTTAATATACAATTTGAGGTGCATCGACCTATGTTATCAATTTAAAAGTTAAAATAATCTTTTAACTAAAAGGAATTGCAACAATTTAAAAATACCATGGGGACAACAATTAAATAATCTAATTAATTCTAAGATAAAGCAAACATTAAGGGTAGTGGTAAAACCAAAAAATTTAATGAAGTCAATTTTGATGAAGCTTTTATTCTTTTCATTGATAACCCTTAACCACCAAGACCACTAACCACTAAAAGTGGTGTATAAATAATTTTTAGTTTTTGTAAGTTATTTAAGTAAATTTATCCTTTGATTTTTTTTAATTTTTCTAATGCCCTTAACCACTCACACTCTTGTAATGTTCTTTGGTTTTATTTAAATGCGCCTTAATTACTTACTATCTGGTTAAATATCTTTAACGAATATTATTCATTATTTATTCATAATTAGATAATCCATGAATCCTTTAGTCAAATTAGATCTATCTAAAGGTTTTCTTACTAATGATATCGAGATTGATGCTAGTGACGATAGAAATCTATTGATTCTCTTTCAACTGGTCCTGACATAAGGTTAGATATCTTGCTTGATTGAGATAATTTTTTTAAATAAAATTAATTTTCTAAATAAAATAAAAAAATTAATTAAAGATATGCACACATAGTTGTGCCTCCTTCTAGTCTTATCAATTATAGATGCATTTAAGAGAGTGAGGATCAGTCAAGTTAGGGTGTAGGGAAATTGATGGTGGGTATGGTAAGGGGAGAGATATGAGCGAAATGTGATTAGAGAAAGGAGAGACGGAGAATAAGATTCAATAGGAGTTTCAATTAGTAGCGTGATAAGAGATAGATGATGAGATTCAGTGGTAAAACTACAATAACTAAAATTAGGTAGGGAGTGAAGAAAGGAAGGGTAGAGAGAGAGGAGTCTAGTGACATTGCAAAGCCAGGACAAATTTCTTATTGAAGATAAATAACTGAAAATAGGGAAAGGGATGGATGTGATGGATTTGGACGAAATATGAAAAGTTAGAGAACTAAAATATAGTCATTCATTTTTTAAAAGAGACAATCTCAGCTATGGATTTTTTTAGGTAAAGTTAGAGAACCAAATCGAATCCCACCCATTGAATTAAAGGAATCTAGGGGTTGAGAATTTTTCATTTTTAAAAAATAGTATTAACAAAAGTAAATGATGAAGTGAATAAATTTAAAGGTTGAGAATATTCCAAATAAAAATTTTTGAGCTCCATTGTTAGATAGATGATACAAAAAGTGTAAAAGTGTATGTATTTAAAATTTTAAATTTTATGTACATTAAAATTGAATTGTTAATTTAAATATTTATTTTTAAGAAACTTTTAAAGAAAATTATAGCCTAAATATCACCCTTGTTTAAAAAAATAAATAATTTTAGTTGACATTGTTTGACAAGCATCCATATAGTGTTTAAGAAATATTAAAATTTATTATTTATTACAAATATTATCATATTTAATTACTTTAAAACTTTTATAAAGAAGTATTTAAAAAATATGAAAAAGAGTAAGAGAGTGTATTTTCACGTGAAGTAACCAAAAAAAAAAAAACTAAAATGGAGAAAAAAATTAAGTAATTATGGCTTGAACAAATCTAACATTTGAAAATATTTCAAATTTAGAATCTTGAACTTTTCTTTATTGTATAAATTATCATATTTTTAAAATATTAATTTAAAAAATTTTATAAAATATTAAAAAACACAGAGGAAGAGAGAGAGTCTGTATTTTCATGTGAAATAATCGAAAAACAACTAAAATGGAGACAAAACTAAATAATATTGAACATTAAGTGGATCTAACGTTTAAAAATATCTCAAATTCAATTTATTTTTTTATTATATATATTATCATATTTTTAAACTGTTAATTTAAAAACTTTTATAAAAACATTTTCAACAAAATAAAAGAAGAGTGAGAGAGTGCATTTTCATGTATAGTGACCAAAAAGATAACTAAAGTGGAGACAAAAATAAATAATCTTAATTATTGAACAAATTCAATGATTAAAAATATCTCAAATTAAAATTTTTAAACTCTCTTATTATATAAATATATATATATATATGTAAATTTTTAAAAAAGAAAAAGGGGGCATTTGGATAGCTTAATCACAGGCCTAGCTGGAAAGCCTCGCACTTAACCCGAGCTAACCAATGGCGTGGGTCCCGTAGTAGGGATAGGCATCTCGGCCGACCCGTTCAAATCTAATCCGTTATCTGATCTGAATGGATGTGAAATTTAAATTTTTTTTTTTTTGGAGATTGGATCAAATTTGGATTTGATTTTTTAAATAAATTTGGATATTGGATCGGATATGAGAATGGTATTGCCTCCGTCCCAATCTGCCCCGAATCCGATATCTAATCCGAATCTGTCCTAATTTGCCTTGATTTGTCCCGATCTGTCCTGAAAAATATTTGAATAACCCCAAATCACTTGAAACCATGATGACAACAATGTCACTATACCATGGCAAACAATATTCACGTTCATAATACTCTAGACTTATTGAACTTCACTATTATTATCATTAAAATGAATATTGATAAATAAATTTAAAACAAAAATTGTCATCATTTTATATTAATTAGGGTGTGTTTGGGAAAGAAATTATAAACTTAATTTTTTCATACTTTTGTGCAAATTGAAAGTTTTAAAAGTTCAATTTATTTCTTTCATACGCAAAAATTAAGAAAAATTAAAGAGGTAAATTTAGAATTTTATAATGTATATCATTTGGGACTCTACAAAATTATATAAATCCTTTTAAAATTTAAATTTTTACTTACTGCACGAATTATGAAGCATAATTTTTGTAAATTTATATTAATTTATACAATTTCAAACCTCATTATGACTTATAAACTCAATTGGTTTCGGAAAAATATCTACATACAAATTTTAAAAAGAATTAAAATATTTTATTTTATTTTTCTTATTTTTAGTATAAAAAATTATTGTTTCATTAAGTAACTTCTTTCTTGAACTTTGAATAGTTTATTGTTTTTTCCCCGTATTTTTAACATTTTCAGTTAAAATATATTTTAAACTTTTTAATATTGATATTCAAAAAAGCTCTCTAGAAAATAGATTTTTCAAATAGTTTAACTAAAATGTTTCATGAAACATTCAATATTTTTTTTATAGTGAAAATTATTTTTTTTAAAAAAATATATAGAGAATGCAACTTATTATTTTTTTTTCTTAGATACTTTGATAAGTGCAGATAATTACATTTTAAATTTTTTGAAAAATTTACTTATGCAGATGAGTTATCTTATTATGATAAAAATTTATAGTTCTATGTTATTCTAAAAAATTATTTGTTATTATAAAAAAATTAAAATTTTTTTGTAGTTTTAGGTTGATGTAAAAAGTTAATAGGGACAAAAAAGAATTAGAAATTTAAATTTACAACTTTTATTTTTATGTTTATAGGTTTTATATAAGAAAAAAATTTAAAATGCTAAAATAAATTTTATTTATATTTATACTTTTAGCAATCATAAAAAAATAAATTAAAATTTATTTACAAACTTTTGTCATGTTTTTTAACATTTTGACATTTATTTATTTTTTACAATTCTTTTAAAATTTATTTATTTTAAAATTTACCAACTTATTTTTTTTCTTATATTTTAATCAATACAGTATTTTTAAATATATTACTAGATTATTGAAATGTATTACATTATTTACAAAATATGTTATTATGTATTTTTTGATTTTGGGGATAAATTATTTGGTAGTAATAGGTTTACATATAACTTAAGAGTAGATTTGAAGGTGAACAAATGATTTGGAGTTTTGGATATCCGTAAATATATCTGTTCTCCATTTGGAACGGTGATGAAGATCCAAAAAAATAGCTATTTAGAGTTCGGGGCAAATTTGAAGGTTGACAGAGAATTTAAATTTTGGATTTAGATAATACTATATCCGCTTTCGATCTGTCCCTGTTTCCATCCCTATCCCATAGGCATAGTGGGCCTCCCAACCTAGCCTTTCATAACAGTTACTCTGTTCTAATTGAGTGTTCGCGTTTTGTTGACCGTCAAAAAAAAAAAAAAAAAAAAAATTAAGCGTTCGCAAAGACTTGAACATTCGCCATTCTTAGGCCATACATATCATATGCTTCCTGCTAAAGAATAGTCGTCATTAATTAATACCCAAATTCCAATCTTCGTATAGGACAAAAGTACTAAATACCTCTTTTTTTTTTTTTTTTTTTTTTTTGCAATTGTTGAAAGCAAACGTGTGGTTTAGATTAGTGTTCTATGCATGCTCCGTAGACATACCTGTGCAAATTTTTGTCAATTGACGTGCCCCCTCAAGTTGGACTCTTCTAATATGAGGGAATTTCGAAATCCACCAAAAAATAGATAATGAATTATTAAAAAATAATTGTATTCTAAAATATATGGTGAATTATGTAAAGGCTACAACCTATAAAAATAATCAAAATCTAATATCAATTAGAAAACTATAATATACTTGAAATTTGTTAGATTTAGAAAAAAACGAGATGATTACAATATCAATGGGAAAAAAAAAAGGAAAACAATCAATAATTGATGGGGATCAACTATGATTTCTATACTAATAGCAATTGTCAAAAGAAAAATTACTAAAAATAGAAAAATAGAACTTTAGGTCTTAGAGGGTGAAACTCGGCATAGGAAGACTTGTGTCACAATTGTAGGTGGTAAAAACGACTCCAAATAATCTGAGATACTTGAAATTCATGTATTACACGCTTAAATTGGATGCCTGTAAAAAAGTACCATTACACTTGGGGTGTCCAAATTTTATTGTCTTAGCCCATGTGATCCAATGCTATTCATTCTATATCACTATGCTACCATTACCTAGCATCCACCACCACTTTTAATCACAACCCATACTACTTCTAGCATTGCCATCACCATCATTCTCGACCATCATTACCACTGCCACTCTTCACAATCCCCAGCAACACCACTCCTTCCTATGTTGGCATGTAGTAAAGTCTCCATGTTAGCGGTGAATATTTGACATGCACAGATCCCAAATATAAATTTGTAAAATAAACTTATATGAAAAATTATAGAAGTAACCTATAAAAATAAAAATCACTATTCAAAAGTGAATAAAGGTAATATAATTATGATCCAAACGCACCTAATCAAAACTAAGTTTACATGAGAAGTTACAAAATTAAACTAAAAAAACTTACTAATCAAAAGATATTACGAGTTATGCACATTAAATAGCCAAAGTCACCTTTACCTAATCTTGTAACAAAAAAAAAAAAAAAAGAGCATCGATCAATTAAATAGCCAAAGTCTAAACCTGCTTAAAAAAACAATTACCAATTGAAAGAGATAATGAGTAGTGTATACCACTATGACTCAAACACACCTTCACCAAATCAAGGCTACATGAAAAAAATAAAAAAAGGTTACCTAACTCAATAGCATGGCCAAGTATGGTTCTTTCATTTCACTATATACATAGCCAACAAAATGTTAGTACAATCCACAGCTAGTTCATGATCCAAAGATACAACATCCATGCTACTAGGGTATAGTTCGTGTATAAAAGCAATTCCTTAGGAATGACATAAACCTAACTTGCACCAATTTGAATAGTAACGAAGAGCAAAAAATTATTAGGGTCCACAACAAAATACCAAAAAAAAAAAAAAAAAAAACTCAAGTAAATAACTTCATAATAATATTCACACATGATCTTAAATTTAGCAGAGCTTGAATAATTTGATTACATCCTAAACTAGCTTAGGTAGAAAGTAAGACATATTTAACACATAATTTGAGGTCCATTGACACAAATTAACAAATAAAAGTTAAAATAATCTTTTAACTTATTAAAGAAGCCCAACAACATATAAAAGTCAGGGCCTCAACCTTAAAATCTAGGTGTTAAGGTGAGGGAAGTCTAATTCTTATATGAGAGAAATAGTTTCTTAAATAGGCCAATGTGGGACAACTTCTAACAGCCTCCCTTACGCTGGCTCGCATGGACATAAGCATAGCATAGATTGTGGTGAAACCTAATTGAAAACCTGCTTAAATACCATATTAAAGAAACCCAACAACACATAAGAATAAAGACCTCAACCTTGAAACCTAGGTGTTGAGATAAAGGAAGTCTATCTCTTATATAGGAGAAATAATTTCTTAAATGGACTGATGTGGGACAATTGAATTCTAACATAATTAAAAACAATTACAACAATTAACAAACACATTGAGGACAATAATCAAATAATATGATTAATTCTAAGATGCATTTGAGAAAGTAAGAATTATTCGAGTTTGATTATGGAGAAATCCGTATATAGGTGGGTACGATAAGGGAATAGAGATATGATTAGAGGAAGGAGAGACGTAGAATAAGATTAAGTGGGGTTCCAATTAGTAGTGAGATAAGAGACAGAAGATGAAATTTGAAGTAGTGAGATAAGAGACAGAAGATGAAATTTGATGGCAAAGGTTACAACAGTTGAAATTATGGGGGGAGAGGAAGAGAGAAAGAGAGAGAGAGGTTTGGTGGAATTACAATGGCAAGACTAGAGGTCAATTTTTGGTTAGGGTTTACATTGGGGCTGGAGGACAGAGTTCTAATTGAAGGAAAATAATTAGAAAGATAAAGGAACAGATGTGATGGTTTTGATCACAATATGAAAAGTTAGAAAACTAAAATCTAGCTCTTTATTTTCAGAAGAGACAACTCAGCTATAAATTTTTTAGGTATATTTCCATAATCTAATCTTGTCTATTGAATTAAAGGCAAAACAATCTAAATGTTTAAAATATTTCAAATTTAAAAAATAGCATAAAACAAAAGCAGATGATGAAGTGAATAAATTTAAAGGTTAAAAAAAATTTCTTGTGCATTCTCGAACAGGATAGGACTAATTACCTTGTAGTGAGAAGCATTTAGGTTTTTTTTTTTTTTTTTTTCCAAATAAGCATACATATAGGTGTCAACAGGTAAGTTACTAAAACGTATACCATCCACCTATTTAGTATGTTCGACAACGTTATGCTTGAAGTGATAGACAAAAGTTGGATTGACTTACCAGATAAGTTGTCTTCTCGGTATATCCAAGGGATTGACGAATTCATTGCGTACACACCCATTGACTGCTCAGCAATCGATCAATTACTTATGCAGAAAGTGTATCAATCTATATTATTTTACCAAGGATTTGGTAAGAGACCATCTGTTGAGGCACGGATTCTTAAATACTTATAAGAATTAGACAAAGCATAGGGAGGCTTACGTTTCGTTATGGCACTATAAAGAAAGAGTAGATCTATATGACGAAGTGGTGCCTACTGATAAGATGATAGAAATGACGCAGGATATCATCGCTAGGATGCTTACCCTAGAATCGAGTACTGCGGCAGATAAAGCAAATGCGTGTAATCTGAGGTTCAGTGTCAGCGAAGATGCATTAAGGTTTTTTAGAATTTTAGATGATGCAAATACCAAGTTATATCCTGGATACCAGAATTATAGTCAACTGTCTTTCATAGTTAAGTAGTTGCACCTGAAAGTTCTTAACCAGTGGACCAATAGCTCGTTCGACATGTTATTAGAGTTCTTGAGAAAAGTCCCGCCGGATGGTGCGAAGGTCTATAAGTACCACTATCAAGCCTGTAAGTTGACAGAAGATTTGGGCTTCACGTATGAGATATGGGATATGTGCCTGAATAGTGCATGTTGTTCCGGAATGGGCATGCATCCCTTGACAAATGCCTTGTATGCAATAGTTCTAGATGGAAGCAAGGCATTATAACCCAGAGTACCGATGGCTGGCAAAGAAAGGGTGCGAAACCAGCTGTTGCAAAATAAGTCCGATACTTCCCTCTGACCGAGGTTGAAGAAGTTGTTTATATCATCAAAGACGGTGAAATTAATGACATGGCATACAGAAATTAGTCATGATAATGGAAAAATGACACATCTGTTTGGCTCTTCGGCCTGGAAAGATTTCGATTAGTGGCATTTGAACTTTACCTCGGATAGTTAGAATGTTCGGTTCGTTTTGGCTGCAAATGGGGTAAATCCTTTTGGAGCAATGAATATAGCATATAGTACATGACTGGTTGTCCTTGTTCCCTATAACGTTCCACCGTGGCTATACATGAAGTAACTATTCCTAAATCTATCGACTCTAATTGATGGGTTGAAAGGGCCGAAAGATAAGATCAATGTCTAGCTGCAATTGTTGATAGAAGAGTTACAGGAATTGTGGACTGTAGGTGTGATGGCTTTTGATGTTGTATCCAATGAAATGTTTAACTTGGTGTAGGCTTGTTGTGGACAATTAACGACTTCCTAGTATATGTCAACTTATTCAGCTGGAGTACAAAAGGGAAGCTTGCTTGTCTTCCTTGTAATGAGAGCACGTAGTCATGATGGTTGTGCCATGGTAAGAAGTTTGGTTACATGGGTCATAGATAATTTCTGCCCCAGGAGGAACAAAACAGCCTTTGATGGGAACTGTGAATTTGATCTGGCCCCGAGGAGATTAACTAGCCATAAATTGTTGACCCAGCTTAACGTAGAGGGTATACTAATAGTCTGCAAGCCAACTGACTTTAAAAGACGGTTACCCAGATCAACAGAGCCTTGCACCCATAGTTGGAAAAAAAAAAGCATATTCTTTGAACTACCCTATTGGAAGGGCAACTTGGTAATGCATAACTTGGACGTTATACACATTGAGAATAATGTGTGTGAGAACCTATTATGGATGATATTAGGTGACAAAATAAGATCGAAAGATATTGCCAATGCTAGGTATGATTTGGAGGATATGGGATTATAGCAACCATTACATTTGTAGTTAAGAGGAGCAAATTGTGCATATCTACCACCAGCACAATTCACAATGAGCTGTGATAAAAAGGAATTGTTCCTGAGCATCCTTTGAAATGTTAGATTGCCCAATGGGTATTGCTCCAATATCTCAAGATGGATGAACATGCAGGAAAGGACTGTATCTGGTTTAAAAAGCCATGATGGTTTTATCCTTATGCAACAACTAATTCCTATTGCCATTCGTTGATGTTTGTCAAAAAAGATTGTTGAACCGTTGATTGAGCTTAATAACTTCTTTAGCCTACTGTGTTCAAAAGTCTACCGCTCGGTCGAGTTACAAAATCTTAAGGATCGAATTGCACTAACACTTTGTCATCTTGAGACAATATTTCCACTTATTTTTTTGATGTAATGGTTCACCTTATAGTACATTTAGCTGATGAAGTTACACTATGCACACCAGCTCAATTTTGATAGATGTACCTAATTGAAAGGCATCTCAAGACCTTAAAATAGTATGTTCGCAACAAGGCTCATCTTGAGGCTTCAATGGCTAGAGGGTATTTGATAGAAGAATGTACCAATTTTTGCTCGATGTATATAGGCCACGTTGAAATGAAACTGACTCGTCCCCAGCAAATTCACGATGGCCTAGTAGGAGGGGGAACATTCTTCAATCTCACCAACAATGAGTGGATTCAAGCTCACCGATATGGATTGTTCAACACGGCATCGATTTGACCATTCATCCAGTAAGATTTTCAAACTAAGCATATCTTAACTATAATTTAATACCCAGTCTAAGTCATTTAGAATTGAAAAGTTGCTCACATTGCTGCTTTTCTAGGAAACACTTGACCAAACTAAGATTAAGGTTGCCTCGCATAGCCGATCATGTAGTATATACTAAACATTTCAACTCATTTCATGTCTGGTTTAAAGAGCATGTAAGGGCCACGTCATCTTTCAACTAGTTTTGGTTTATATGCTTATGCTAGTTATTTGCATTCCTAACTGTAACTAAACTTTTAATTAGGTGCATAACATACGAATGTCTAGTGAAACTTTCCCTACAGAAATCAATGCTCTGTTAAACGGTCTGTTTATAGCGTCATGTTGCTACAAAGCTTGTGTCGTCAACGAGTTTCGATTTCATACCAAAGAGTTGGATGATAGACGAGCAACTCAGAACTGTGGTGCAACGCTCAAGGTTGATACGCTAATTTTTTTGAGCCAAAAGGACAGTAATCCTCGTGTAGAAATGGTGTTCTACTACGAGTTGCTTACAGATGTAGTTGAAATTAGATATACCAATTAACTCAAAACTGTACTGTTTAAGTGTGATCAGGTAGATCCTAGGCATGGTGTGAAAATCAATGATTATAAATTCACGTTAGTCAACTTTAACAACCTAATGTACAAAGATGATCAGATCAGCAATGAGCCATACATTATAGCAACCCAAGCTAAATAAGTTTACTTTGCAAGGGATTTTACCGATATGAACTGGCACGTTGTAGTCAAAATGTCATAAAAGAGGTATTCGAGGTTGATTGTAATGACTCAGAGGTAGAGGGGTATCCACGACGAGATCTAAGTAACAGTGTCATCCCAGATCATGAACATGATGCAAATTAGGGTAGAAAGATGATTGAAGAAGACATAGTCGACATTCTAGGTCCATGACCTTATCGATTATTTATTATTCATTTTTTATAGTCCTAGGATGTTTATACTATATATATGATTAATATGTAGGCTGAACATCATTACTTAATACCTTTTTGTTAATGTCGAAATGTTAACACTTTAGGGATTTGGTAGATGGCTCGAGGTAGGAAGAGAGGTCATCTGCATACCATAGGAAAGGTATTCTGTGCTGCTCGTGCATGTGCCGTGGCTGATGATGCAGCTGGAGTAGATTACTAGGGAGATATTAATGCCACTCAACCTCTTGATGACACACAGACGCAGTTTGACTCCGATCCCATGTAGGCACCCGATACCACTCAGCCCACCACTGTATATACTTCTACCCTTGATCCGCAAACCCCATAGCCACCTGCTCTACGTACTTTTGCCTACCTGGTCAGATCCTACAACCCCCACTCCTCAGCGACATAGCCCCTCAGCACATCTGGCGCCACCTGTCATATCTTCATTGCATCATCTTACTCACTTCTTCGGCTGCCCACCATCAATACTACTTCTCCCATGTTCTTTATAGAGCCATCCAGTTCCACCTGGACTTCTATACCCATCCCCAACCACAGGCATCGGGATGCATCGTCGTCTTAATGGGCACGACTCCCTTTATAGCCTCCACATCTACCCTGTAGGCTATTCAACCACCCACCACATCTGCCGCCTCTACCCTGGAGGCTACTTAACCACCCATGCAGTGCCCTGGTATTTCAACTCCATCAGCTATATGTTTCTTTATATAAATGATAGATCACATTTGTTAGTTTTACATTTAGTTAAAATATGACATATTGAATTAACACATAACAGGGTCAGTAAGTACCACAGTAGCCTCTCGTGCTACGAGAGGTCCCACCACCCCCTACAAGGTTGGGTAGCAGCCAGCATCGTCAGGTTGAGTTCAATAGCTGCCATCACCCAGTAGGGAAGCCGAGTAACCACCTTATTAGGTAACTAGGCATGATAGTCCACGATGGATGTCTCATGCCGTTGTCTATCATGGATTGGGAAGCTGTGGCTGTCAAGACATTAGACAGTATATGGCAAAAAGTCATGGTGAGCAACATTAACACATTTCCATTGAAATTATTCTTACTACCTATTGTCGCTAATATATAACATAAACTTTGTGATTAAGATAATGTGATTGATTGTCCTCCAAAGTTTTAGCCTGTCTATATGGACAAGTGGTGAAAGATTTGAAAATATTTCATGCCTTTCTAGGGATCCTCAGACATCTTACAATAGTATCCTCCTTGCGTGGTTCTAGAGCAGTGGCTGGACCTCATAGTGTACTGGTCAAGTGACTCAGCCCAGGTATAGTTAAATAAAAGTTTATAATTTAATCACTTTCTATTTGTTATGATGATAAATCTTGTTAATTATTTCTGCAAATTTGAATGCAGGCTAAGGCAACTACGGACTTAGTAAATCGGGTCAACTTTGGCGCACCATACACGACTAGGGGGAGACACATTCAAGATATACTCCATGAGGTATACAGTTGTGTAGTACTTAATTGTAACTTGTATTTGTTTATCTCACATTAGTAAGTTTAATAATTATTTTTGGTAGTTAATGTAATTCACATTCTGTGCAGATGCGGGCACAGGGGATTCCCACCGATTGAGTTCGTGTATTCGAGAGGATACACAATCCCGAACACCCTAACATCCAGACCATCATCAAGCAAATCTAGGCACATCTAGTAAAGCTCCCAGAGGTAGAACGTGACTTGTCTGAGATCTAGAATAGGGTTTATGTCGAAGTCATAGGCCAGGATGGCCACGACTACATGCACGGCATAGGCTCTGGCATACTCCGGTCTATAATTTGGCATGCGACTGCAATAGTATCTGGTGCGGCATCGCAAAGCTGGACAGAAGTAGAGATCAAGTGGCTCCTCACTGAGCACTTGGACACATTTTGATCAGACGTGTGGGAGTGGTTACGTGTCGAGATTTGGGACGAGCTCTAAGTTGAGCTCTAGGATGAGAACTAGGCAAAGATCCTTGCTAGTGTTCATACTAAGGTCCAGACTAAGGTTCGGGTTGAGGTTCGAGCTGAGGTACTCAAGGAGGCACGTGCTAAGATAGGGGGGCACATCGATCATCTGCAGGATCAGCTACGAGAAGAGCTTTATGATACTCAACATCGAGTTCGGGTATGATAATATGTATTTTAAAGGTTTATTTTTCTTATGATTTTATTCTCCTTGTAATAAATGATAGTTGAAATTGTAAACTATTAATTGTAGGATGGAGACGATGACACCGGGTTGGCCTCTGACACACAAATATGATCACCACGAGGTATAAAGTTGTTTACAAACTTTTAATTTTCATTCAATATATAGTTTATGATATAGAGTTGACCCCTTAAGACTTATAGCGTCCTATGCTTAGGTTTCGACAGCTCAAACCAAGCAAACGGGGTTCGTTGTGAACCAAAATTTACAGGTAGTATGTCTAGGTCATTTAGAAACTACAATAATGAACGGGGCTTGAATCCAAATCACGGATGGCTCGGAATGGCCCCGGGTAGGCACAAGTTGACCCTTAAGACTTATATATCCTGTACTTAGGTTTTGACAACTCAAATCGAGAAAATGAGATTTGTTGTGAATCAAAATTAATGGGCACAAAGTCTAGGTCATTTAGAAAGTATGGGAGTGAACAGTGTTTGAATCTGAGCCACGAATGGCCCGGAATGGCCCCGGGTAGATTCGGGTTGACACTTAATGCTTATAGCATCCTGTACTTAGGTTTTGACAGCTCAAATTGAGCAAATGGGGTCCATTGTAAACCAAACCTAATGAGTACTAAGTCTAGGTCATTTAGAAATTGGGGGAATGAACAGGGCTTAAATCTAAGTCATAGATGGCCCGAAATGGCCCCAAGTAAGTATGAGTTGATCCTTAAGGCTTATAATGTCCCGTCTTTAGTTTTTAATAGCTCAAACAGAGCAAATGGGGTCCATTGTGAACCAAAATTCATGAGTACTGAGTCTAGGTCATTTAGAAATTATAGGAATGAATAGTACTTGAATTTGAGTCACAGATGGCCCGAAATGGCTCTAGTTAGGTTTGAGTTGACACTTAATGGTTATAGTGGCCTGTACTTAGGTTTTGATAGCTTAAATCGAGCAAACGGAGTCTGTTGCAAACCAAAATTCATAGGGTCATGAGTCCTAAGTCATTTAGAAATTATGAGAACAAACAAGGCTTGAATTCGAGTCATGGATGGCCTGGAATGGCCCTGGGCATATACGAGTTCTTAAGGCTTATAGTAAGGAACTTAGGTTTTGACAGCTAAAATCGAGCAAACGAGGTCTATTGTGAACTAAACCTTATAGGTAGTGAGTTTAGGTCATTTAGAAACTTTAAGAAGGAATAGGGCTTGAATCTAAATCACGAATGGCCTAGAATGACCCTGGGTAGGTTCAAGTTGACACTTAATGCTTATAACATCTCATACTTAGGTTTTGATAGCTCAAACCAAGCAAATGGAGTCTGTTGTGAACTAAACTTCATGAATAGTGAGTCTAGGTCATTTAAAAACTATGGGAACAAATAGGGCCTGAATCGAGTCACGGGTGGCTCAGAATGCCCTTGGGTAGGTACAAGTTGACCCTTAAGGCTTATAGCAAGAAACATAGTTTTTGATAGCTTAAACTGAGCAAATAGGGTCTGTTATAAACCAACTTCATGCGTAACGAGTCTAGGTAATTTGAAAATTGTAGGAATGAACAAGGCTTGAATCCGAGTCATGGATGGCTCGGAATGGCCCCGAGTAGGTTCAAGTTGACACTTAATGCTTATAATGTCTTGTACCTAGGTTTTGATAGCTTAAACTGAGCAAACAAAGTTTGTTGTGAACCAAAATCATGAGTAGTGATTTTAGGTCATTTAGAAACTACAAGAGCAAATGGGACTTGAATTTGAGTTACGGATGGCCCAGAATGGCCTTGGGTAGGTATGAATTGACCTTTAAGACTTATAGCAAGGAACTTAGGTTTTGACAACTCCAACCGAGCAAACGGGATTCATTGTAAAACAAACTTCATAGGTAGTGAGTTCAAGTCATTTAGAAATTCTAAGAATAAACAAGTCCTAAATTTAAGTCGCGGATGGCCCGAAATGGCCCTGAGTAAATTTGATTTGATACTTAATGCTTATAGCATCCTGTGCTAAAGTTTTGATAGCTCAAATCGAGCAAACAGAGTCTATTGTGAACCAAACTTCATGAGTAGTGAGCTTAGGTCATTTAGAAACTATAAGAACAAATAGGGCTTGAGTCTGAGTCATGGATGGCCTAGAATGACCCTGGGTAGGTACTAGTTGATCTTAAGGCTTATAGCAAGGAACTTACGTTTTGATAGCTCAAACTGAGCAAATGGGGTCTGTTGTGAACCCAACTTCATGGTTAGTGAGTCTAGGTCATTTAGAAATTGTGGGAATAAACGAGGCTTGAATCCAAGTCATAGATGGCTCAGAATGGCACTGGGTAGGTATGGGTTGACCTGTAAGGCTTGTAACGTCCGTACTTAGGTTTTGACAGCTCAAACCGAGCAAACGGGGTCTGTTGTGAACCAAACTTTATAAAGGTCATTTAAAAACTATGACAATGAACAGGGCTTGAATCTGAGTCGTGGATGGCCCATAACAGCCCTGGGTAGGTATGAGTTGACCCTTAAGGCTTATAGCATCCCCGTACTTAGGTTTTGACAGCTCAAACCAAGCAAATGAAGTCTGTTGTGAACCAAACTTAACAGATACTAAGTCTAGGTCACTTAGAAACTCCAAGAATGAATGGAGCTCGAATCTGAGCCATGGATGGCCCAAAATGGCCCCGGGAGAATACGAGTTGACCCTTAAGGCTTATGATGTCCCGTACTTAGGTTTTAACAGCTCAAACCTAGCAAACGGGGTTTGTTGTGAACCAAACTTCACGAGTAGCAATTCTAGGTCATTTAGAAATTATAGAAATGAATGGGGCTTGAATTTGAGTAATGGATGGCCCCAAATGGCCCTAAGTAAGTACAAGTTGACCTTTAAGGCTTATAGCAAGGCACTTAAGTTTTGACAGCTCAAACCGAACAAACGGGATCTGTTGTAAACCAAACTTCACAAGTAGCGAGTATAGGTCATTTAGCAACTACAAGAATCAACGAGGCTTGAATCTGGTCATGGATGGCCCAGAATGACCCCGGGATGATATGAGTTAACTCTTAAGGCTTATAGCATCTCATACTTAGGTTTTGTCAGCTCAAACTGAGCAAACGGGGTCCATTGTGAACCAAACTTCATAGGTAGCGAGTTTAGCTCATTTAGAGATTGTAAGAATGAACAAGGGTTAAATAAGAGTCACAGATGGCTTGGAATGGTCCTGGGTAAGTTTGAGTTGATACTTAAGTTTGATTAAATTTAAATATTCACACTTGAAGTTAGTTTATGAATTTAATTTTAAATTCATTCATTATAGTCATTTTTAATTTAATATTTTTTGTCAATTTTAGGTTTGATGGGTTCTAAAACTGTTTTGATATCGACACGTGGTAAGAAGACATTGTTTTGTTTTTAAAGCTTTTGTAGTTAAACTCTTTAATGTCATGTTTATTTTGTTACATATTTTATGAAAATTTAGAATTTTGTTAAATAATTTTAAATTTGTCGTAATATATACATAAGTTTAATCAATATACAGATTTGATATATGAATGTATAGGTTATTTTCGTAGTTTAAGATGAAATAAGCATATCTTTGGGAAAAAAATATATATACTATTAACGACTGCCTATGAGTGGTTGTTAAAAACTTGGTGTGATCTTGTCGACTGCCTATATGTGGTCAAGAAAGATGTTATCCGACCACCTGGGGGTAGACGTGAAAGACAATCAGGGCCACAAAATCCTCGACCGGTTAAGGGAATTGAAACTTTTCTCAACCGCCTGAAGGTAGTCGGGTAAAGCATTTGTCGACCGCTATATTCCATTTTGTCAACCGCTTTAGGTGGCCGAGAAAACTGCTTCTCTTGTAGTGAAAGTTTCACGATCAATGTTGGGATGATTTATCTCTCTCAACGTGCGGATCTCACCCGTAAATCCTTTTTAATTAGCCAAGTTGCCACTAGATGATGTGCGAAGTCTCTTCACAATAGCAACCTGGCCATTTGGGAGTTTTGCTTTATAGACTCTGCCATATCCTCCCTCCCCAACGCAATATTTAGCACTGAAGTTCTCGGTCACTTCATTGATATTATCATACACCATTTCCCATCGTTAGCTCTTTATGGCAAAAAAATTCTCACCGTCTACTTGTCTTGGATCATTATTAGAATTCCTTGCTTTCTTGCAGAAAACTAGAGAAATTTCAACAACCGTTAGTAAAATAAATAGAAATCCACAAACAAAAAGAACAATTAGTAGCAGAACTCTGTTACCCTCTTTCTTGATCTTATGCAAGCAAGTTTTCAAACCAGTGGCATTATCGCAAAGACCTTTATTATCTCTGAGTGCCTTAAAGGGAGCTTCTCAGAAGGCTTTGATGTCTGGAAGGGGACCCTCCAACTGATTGCAGGATACATGAACAAACGTCAGAATTAACATTTTAACAAAGGAGGAGGGTATGTAACCAAACAGCTCATTGTGGGAGAGATTCAGTGTTTCTAAGCTTTGCAAAGATCCAAACTAGATCGTGGAATATCATTTATCAGCAAGTTATGGCTAAGATCAAGAATTTGAAGACCGCTCAGACGGCCTAATTCTAACGGAATGCTTTTCCCAAGACCATTAATGCTCAAATTCAATTTCCACAGTCTAAAGCACTCCCCAAGTTGTCTAGGGATTGAGCAACTTAGATTTTTTGCTACCAGGTTAAAGACTTTCTGGATCGGAAATTAAGCATGCCAAACTCGGGAGGAATGTTGCCAGAGAGCTCGTTATCGTTCAGCCTCACGTCAAACAATGAAGTCAAAGTTGCCAATTCTTTTGGGATCACCCCAACTAGATGGTTGGAAGAGAGAGCAAGTGATCATACGTAGCTGAGTTGCCCTTGCAACCTCAGGCGGTATCACTCCTGAAATGTTGTTGTTGGAGATTTTGAAGTTAGTAAGATTACGACACTCTCCCCATTTTTCTGAAAGCTGGCCATACATTTTATTATAACTCAAATCAATGTAGTTAAGTGTGGGGTATGCTCCAAAATCGTCTGATAAATTTGCTGTGAGTTCGTTTCTTTCTAGTCTAGCTCTATGCAAAGCTAAGTGCGGGATTCTTCTTGTTGATTGGTTGGCTGCTTCTTTGTTGTACATTTCTTTGGATTTTAAGCATGGTAAGGTTATAGCTTTAATCTAATATGGTTGTCATTGTCCTGTGTTGTGCAGTGAAGGCTCTCCCCAAGGATGACCCAAACAAGCCTTGCAGACTTACTACTTTTGTTGGTTGTAAGGCTGAGATGACCCACATTGTCAGGGGGGTCGAAAAACCCGGTTCAAGTAAGCAGCTTTCTGCTTGATATATTCTGGTTTACCCTTCTGTAGCATATATGATAGCTTTGCACGCATCGTTTTATCTACAGTTGAACCACATAAATGTTATAACTATGCGTCAAGAACACTAATAAGGCACTTGAAAAATCTGGATCATTTTCGTTTCTGTTATAAGGCTCTGATTTTAGACAGGAAACAGTTGTGATTTAACTCTTGTTTAAGGTGTTTGGATTTAATATGCTTCGTTTCTTTTTTTATCAATTTATTTTTCTAGCTAGACTTCATTATTCTGTAAAACATTTGATGACATTTTATCATTTTGGGCTCGGAACACTCGGGGCACGCTTGGTAACGTGTTTTTTTTTTTTTTTTTTATGTTCTAACGGTTTTCATTTTTTATTTTTGTTTTCAGTTTGTCTTTTTTCTTATTTTGAAATAAAAACAGAAAACATATTTGATAATGTAATTTTGTTTACAATAATTAATTTTGTCTTAATAAAATATTTATTTTTATTAAAATATATTTTATAAAATTAATTTAATTTAATAAAATATATTCTATATTAATTTAATTAGATTTTTTTAATATAATTAATTTAATAAAAAAATTAATTAATTTATTCTATTAAAATATTTATTTTTAATAATAACTAATTTTAATAATGTATATCAATAAAGAACATATTTTAGTAATAAATTATTATTTATTATTAACAATTAATTTAATTTAATAAAATATTTTATATTAATTTATTTAGATGTATTTTATTTAATTATCTAATTTATTTAATTAATTTCATGAAATATGTTTAATTAATTTATTTTATTAAATATTTATTTCTAATAATAAATAATTTTAATAATGTACATTAATAAAGAACATAATTTAATGATAAATTATTATTTATTATTTAAAATTAATTTAATTTGATAAAATATTTTAATAAAATAATTTTAATAGTTAATTATTATTTTTTAAAAATATTTAGCTTACTAAAATAAATTATTTTAACCTGTAATTATTATTTATCAATAAATCATTTTAATTTAATAAAAGAAAATAATTTAATAACAATTTATTATTTTAATATATAGTTATTATTTACTAATAAATCATTTTAATTTAATAAATTAAATCATTTTAGTCATAAATTGATATTTTAATCGTAACAATATATTATTGTCTTTCAAATATCCTTTAATTTAATAAATAAATCATTTCAATATGATGCAATAAAAATTGACAAATTGCTCTATTTAGGGCCTAAAACTAATAGTATATTCATGAAAGAGAAAAAAAAAAAAAAAAAAGAAAGAGTGAAAACATGATTTATTTTTCTCTTTAGGTTTTGGAGCAAGTTTCCACTTTTTTGGACAACAAAAAATTTGAAAAGTTCTGTCAAATACATTTTTCTTATCAGTTTAAAACATTTGTATATATAAATAGAAAAACAGTAAATAAAAACGTTACCAACATGGAACTGATCCACTTGATGTTGGCTAAATTATTTTTATGTTTTAAATTGAATTTGGGGAACCGTTTGAGATGGACTTCTGCAAATTTGTGAAGTACTTTTGAGTTATGAACACTCGAGACTTGAGTTGGGTACGCGAGGTGTTTGACATGTCTAGTGAGACATTTTTTGTCAATATTTTTTTCATAGAAATTACAAAAAGAAATATTGTTAAATTTACTCATGTCATAGCATCATTGGACATTCAGACTATATCAAAGGGTCGCTTGGAGACATAGCCAACACTCACACCTGGGTCCGTTTAACATGGTAGGGGTGCTCCATGATTTTCCAAACATGATCCCAGAGTAAGTTTGTATGTTTCCAATAATTTAACGTCACATAGTTTTGTTCTGCTGTTAATCGCTTATGTGACATAACAGTGCTATTAGAATTTTCTTATACTTTGTTATTTTACTACAAATGATAATTCTAATCCAATTTATTCCTCTAGAGCTTCACAAGAAAGAGACATGTGAGGCTGTAACGGTTATTGAGACTCCTCCAATGGTCATTGTTGGAGTTGTCGCTTACGTCATGACACCACGCGGTCTCCGTTCATTGAACACTGTTTGGGCCCAACATTTGAGTGAGGAGGTGAAAAGGAGATTCTACAAGAGCTGGTGCGAGTCCAAGAAGAAGGCTTTCACAAAATACTCCAAGAAGTTTGAGGCTGAAGAAGGGAAGAAAGATGAAAAAGTATGCGTCTGTTATGCGGGGTTTTGGTTCACACTCAGGTACTAAAATTATTACATTTAAATTTGTGATACAACATCACAACTCACTTAGGCTGCTTAATTTCTTTGAAATTGCTGATTTTATTTCATTGATTTCTTAATTTATTGCACTTCTTATTACAAACATGACAAAAATTGAGATCTGTATGTACTTTTGGGCTGTAACAGAGAGATTGCCGTAAAATTGTGGTGTATGTCTTACAGGCTAACAAGTGTTTGTTAGCCTTTGTCTTTGTATAATACACTCCAGTTACTCACTGCAATGATTTACTTATTTTTTCCTGTCCCATCTGATGTTATTCAGGCTCACACGATTTTGGGATAAAGCTGCTAAATTGTAAGGTGTACCAATTAGTCTGTTGCATGTTTTTGGGCTAAAGCCGTTAAACTGTAAGGTGCAACGATTACGCTGTTAAAATTTGATCGAAGTCTGGGATTTATAATGAGGGCATTAAGATGATTAATTGAAGATTTGTTGGTCATTGGTAACATATTTCCTGACAAAATTGATTGCAATTATGCAATCACATGAAAATAGGAATTAGGAGCTACTTAGTGTTATTTCCTTCATCAGTTTTTGAAGTTTCATCTAGATTGGGATCCTTATATTATAGTTTCTTGCTTTAGTATCGTAGAGTACTTCTGCTCCTTGCTGGTGTTCTACCTCGATCTGGCGCTGGTGTTTGATGATTGTTACGTTGTTATTACTGTGTTACAGATGAGGAAAATGAAAGGACTGAAGCAAAAAAAGGCACACCTAATGGAGATCCAGGTCAATGGCGGTACTGTTGCTCAGAAATTGGATTATGCTTATAACTTCTTCAAGAAACAAGTTCCCGGTGATGCTGTTTTCTGGAAAGAGGAGATGATTGACGTCAAGGTGTGACAAAGGATAAAGGTTATGAAGGTGTTGTGACCTGCTGGGGTGTCACCTGCCTTCCACGCAAGACTCACAGGGGTCTGCGTAAAGTGGCTTGTTTTGGTGATTGGCACCCTGCCCGAGTTGCATTCGCTGTTGCCAGGGCTGGTCAGAATGGATATCACCACCGAATTGAAATGAACAAGATCTACAAACTTGGCAAGGCTGGGGTGAGTCCCACACTGCTTGTTAGAAAAACGTAAAGGACAAATATGGAGGAAGTGATATATATCATTTAACTAAGCATGCCTTTATATAGGCTTACAAAAAACAACCATAGAATACCAATGGTTAAAAACCATAAATGTCACCAAATGCACATAACTTCTAAAATAAAGAAAACTCCCAAATTAACTTACACATAATTCCCTATAACTCAAAAAGTCACTACCGGTTATACACATCAAACCACAACCGGTTACACAAAAACCAAAAGCCACACATTAATACAAACTAAATGCCACAAATAAAGTTTAATAATAAAAACCTTTTACTTTCTTAACACCCCCCCTTAAACTTGATTTGTTACACCAAGTAAACTCCTCATTTTGATGAAAGTCTCCAACTTGAGGGGCTTCGTGAAAATGTCTGCCACTTGGTCTTGTGACTTGATATATTTGAGTTCCACTTCTTTCTTCGTAACGCAATCCTGAATGTAGTGAAATCGGGTATCGATGTGCTTGCTTCTCCCATGAAACACCGGATTTTTGGCTAAGGCAATGGCCGATTTGTTATCAACAAAAATCTCCATTGGACCTTCCATTTGAAACTTCAACTCCTTCACTAAGTTTCTTAGCCAAATTGCATGACATACACATGAAGTTGCCGTGACGTACTCCGCCTCGCATGTTGATAATATGACTATGGGTTGCTTTTTTGACATCCATGTGAACGCCGTTTCACCAATAAAAAATACAAACCCCGTAGTGCTCTTCCGATCATCCAAGTCACTACTCCAATCACTATCACAATAACCAACAACATCAAAATTGCTAGAAGAGACATAGGAAAGACCATACCCAATCGTCCCTTTGATGTAGCGAAGTATCCTCTTTGCCATTTTGAAATGCGTTGTTGTTGGCTCCTCCATAAATCGACTAATGATTCCAACCGAATAAATAATATCCGGTCTTGTGCATGTCAAGTATCTCAAACTTCCAACCAAGCTTTTGAAAAGTGTAGAATCTACCTTCTCTCCTCCATTTTGCTTGGTGATTTTGACTCCACATTCCATCGGTGTTCCAACCGGATTAGCATCATCCATGTTGAACCTTTTGAGCACTTCTTTAGCATAGCCCTCTTGGGATATAAAAATCCCATCTTCACCTTGTTTGACCTTGATCCCAAGATAGTAACTCATGAGACCAATGTCCGTCATTTCAAACTCCTTTGCCATCTCCCTTTTAAACTCATCAAACATGCTAGGATCGTTTCCGGTAAATACTAAATCATCAACGTTTAAACAAATGATTAGTTTGTTTTCACCTTGCATTTTGATGTAGAGGGCATGCTCATAAGGACACTTCATATACTTCTTCTTTTGAAAGTACTTGTCAATCTTCGAATTCCATGCTCTCGGTGCTTGCTTCAAACCGTAAAGAGCCTTCTTCAATCGAAGCACTTTGTCTTCTTTACCCTTGACTTCATAACCCAACGGTTGCTCCACATAGACCTCCTCCTCAAGAATTTCGTTCAAGAATGCCAATTTGACATCCATTTGATGTATCTTCCAATGATTATGGGCTGCCAAAGCAATAATCAAACGAATAGTTTCAAGGCGAACAACGGGGGCAAATACCTCATCGTAGTCGATGCCGTGTTGTTGACTATACCCTTTTACAACTAGTCTCGCCTTGTGCCTCTCAACATCGCCATTGACCTTTCTCTTTGTCTTGTATACCCACTTTACTCCGATTGGTTTGTGCCCTTTTGGAAGCTTGGTCAACTCCCATGTGTCGTTTTTCTCTATCGCTCGAATTTCTTCATCCATTGAATCTTTCCATTTTTTGTTTGCAATGGCTTCTTGGAAACTAATGGGCTCACAATCACCAAAAAGACAATAGAGAATTATGTCATTTTGATTTTCATTTACCTCATTAAGTTCCCGTAGACTTCGGGTTCCTCTTGGGCCAATTTCATTCTCCGAATCACTGGAAAATGCCTCTGTTCCACTGGATGATGCATTGCATGACACTGAGCCTTCAGATGATGACCGATCGGTCGACCGGGGTGACGCTGGAATGGGCAAAACTTCACTTATTTTGTCCCTGGTTGGCTCGTTTTCATCGTCTTCTTCAAAGTATGGAAGGAAATCATACTCCTCCTCCTGTATATTCCAATCCCAAGAGACTTCCTCATCAAAAACAACATCACGACTAATAATTACCTTCCCATTCAAAGGATTGTAGAGGCGATAACCCTTTGAACTTGCATCATAGCCGATGAAGATAAGTTTCTCTCTTCGATCGTCGAGCTTGGTCCTTTTTTCCTCCGACACATGAGCATATGCAATACTCCCAAACACCTTGAAGTGACCAATTCCGGGCTTTCTTCCGTTCCATGCTTCTTGAGGCGTCTTGTCAAGCACACTTTTGGTTGGTGCTCAGTTTGTCAAATAGACCGCACAAGCTGCGGCCTTCGCCCAAAATTCCCCCGGCATCTTCTTCGTCTTCAGCATGCTTCTTGCCATGTTCAAGATTGTCCGATTCTTCCTCTCCGCCACGCCATTTTGTTGCGGTGTCCTTGGCACCGTTAACGGACGTTGGATGCCTTTTTCATCACAAAACTGTTTGAACCCATTTGATGTGAATTCACCACCTCGATCGGTTCTCATGGCCTTGATCGTAAGGTTGCTTTCATTCTCCACATGCACCTTAAATCTCTTGAAGATTTCAAATACTTCCGATTTTTCCTTCAAAAAGTACACCCATGTTTTTCTAGAAAAATCATTGATTACACTTGAAAAGTGTAATTACAAACTCCACATTTTGATACTCATTAATGCATTTAAGTAGTTAACTTCAAAGTTTTATCATTATTTTATTATTTATAGTGTTTATTCTCTTAATTGCAGGTAAAAGGATAAAATAAGTGAGATTAGCAATGTTGAAAGTGGCTTCCGAGGAGAAAAAAATGGTCCAAAGTTCAAGATAGTTGAAGTGGTGTGCAGCTGAAGTTCCAGCTCTACACCCTGTCAGTATTTTGACCATATCTTTTCACTCACAACTCAGATTGACCTGATTCTTTTGGGTTTGGAAAGAAGACTCAAAGGGCTACAACTTTTGTGTTATAGCCGAAGCCTAAATCCATCATATTCGAGGTAAAAAATGCATTGGACGGTGAAGACAGTAAGCTATCAGAAGCAAGACACAAATTGAAAAGGGAGTACACTGTGGTCCGGACCCCCCCACGGATGGTCCGGACCACAGAAGGTTTATTTGCGTGGATGAACTTTATTTTTAGGGTTTTTCATCTCCACTATAAATATGTAGCTTTGACGGCAGAAAAGAGGAATTTTCACCTATGCTTTTCTCTGTAGTTTTAGGTTAGTTTTTCTTTGAAATAGAGTCGTTTTGAGAGATTTTGATGGTTTGTGTAATATTTTTACGGATTTATGAAGCCTTCATAGTTTTCATTACAGCCGTAGTCATTCAATACGTAGTTTCAGAGTTGCTTACCATGTAAGTTGACTTTCATTTCGTTAATTTAATATATGATTTATTATTTTCTAGTGGTAGATCTAATGTTTATGCATACGTTTATTGTTTTCATTTTGTTTAAAATCATGCTAGCGTAGAAATCCCAGTTCTTGATTCAACGAATCAAGAAAAGGTAGTTTACTCTGATCTATGGGATGTACGTAGACCCTTTGCAGAGTTGCGAAAGCTCATGCATAGGGGTCTACAACTTTGAGACGTTTACGTAGACCCTTCGCAGAGTTGCGAAAGCTCATGCGTAGGGGTTTACAACTTTGAGACGTTTGCGTAGACCCTTCGCATGGTTTGCGAAAGCTCATGCGTAGGGATCTACACTTTTTAGAACTTAATTCAGTTCTTTCAAAAACTTTCGAAAACGAAAACCTTTGACTATATTCTCTGTAATCACTGGTAAGGGTTTTCGATTAAAATTTTATTAATAATTTTGAAGAACTGAAAATTCAGATTTTGAATCCTAATTTGAATTAGTTTATTTCAGAAACATTCGAAAACGAAAATCTTTGACTATATTCTCTGTAATCACTGGTAAAGGTTTTCGATTAAAACTTTCTTAATAATTTTGGATAAACTAGAAGAATTGGATTTGAATCTGAATTCGAATAGGATTGTTTGAAAACCCTTCGGAAACAGGAGTTTTTGACTATATTCTCTGTAATCACTGGTAAAAGCTTTTGATTAAAACTTTCTCAATAATTTTCGAATAAATCCTAATTTAGGTTTTAACGCAAGTATTACAAATCATCCCATAGTGAAGACGTAAACTACCCGGAATTGATAGTTGGATCAAGGACTTCTCAAATTTATTTGCTTATTAATTGAATTGCCTTTGTTTGATTTAATTGAAGTATTTACATTGCAGTTTTTAGATTAGATTATTTTCCTGCGCATTTAAATTAGGAAAAATCGTTTAGCTAATATTTTATTCCTTGAATCAAAAATCAATTTTAAATTGCTGGAATTTTGGTAATAAGTTGTTAATTTGTTTTAGTTTACATTTTGAACTTGCAAAACCCTAGGAATTAGTTTTAATTAACTTTCAAACTTAGTTTACATTCAAATTTAGGATTTCCATTATAACCTAGAAACTAAATAATATAGGCTCCTTGTGAATTCGACCTCGGACTCACCGAGTTAAAACTACACCGCACACCCTTGCGCTTGGGGGTTAATTTAGACGCACTTTCCATAAGCGGTCAAGTTTTTGGCACCGTTGCCGGGGAGCCAAATTTTAGTTTTTAGGTTGTTTTCATTTTTGAATTAATTTCTTTTTCTGAAAAAAATATAAATAAATAAATAAATAAAATAAAATTTTTTAACATGGATTATTTTCCTTATAATTCTAGTTCGTCAGACACCATTCACGCACTCATGAGTTATTTAGGCAGCATTTATGGAATTGAATTTTGCCTAGAAACTTTTTCTATGTTACCTAAATTTTATGGACTTCAACATGGGGACCCTAGAGTTCATTTAGAATATTTTGAGTCAGTTTGTTTCTATTGCACGAGTGGTTACATAGATAACACATTTAAGTATAATTTTTTCCCGTTATCATTATGTGGAGTAGCCGATGATTGGTGTCGTGCCGCTACTTGGTCCATTAATATTTGGGAAGAGTTACAAAATGATTTTATTGCAAATTTTCTCCCCAATTTTCAAAACTTCACTTTCCGCTTTCAAATTAGAAGTTTTTGTTTTAAGAAGGGTGAAGTATTTTATAAATGCTGGGAGAGATTTAAAAACCTTTTAGAAACTTTCCCAAATCATGGACTGGATTTAGGGTACATTCTAGGCATATTCTATAAGGCTCTACCTGTCACGCCCCAGATTTTCATAACTGAATGCCCAGGGGTGACTTGGAATTTATTTGTTAGGTATAAAAATAAGATGATAATAACACGCTGTCACACCCGAGAGTTTTCCTCCAAATTGGGGTAGACCCGTAAGAAAAATTTAAGATAGTCAAAATCCTATGATTATCCCAAACAATATTTATAAGTCATTGGACTGAACCATTTGATGGGATTTCAACTACAGGGCACAAAATAAAGATAGAGAAAAATATTACAGAGCCATCTAAGTGTCCCAACCACGTGATTAACATTACATACCAAATAAAAGCAAATTAGGTCTATGCTTAATAATTACAATCATCTAACAATTATTACAGACCAAAAATAAAGTCCTCCAGCTCTGCGCAGGAAAGAAGAAAAAAATAGATAACTCTTCTGATGGAATATTTAAGATAAATTAATCTCTTTCCAGCTCATCTTCTATATCCATGTGCTTAATATCCTGAAAAAAATATTCTCGCAAGGGGTGAGCTACTAAAGCCCAGTAATCAGAATCTCCTAGGTGCCTATATGCAGTGATTGTAATATTACACTGTATTAAGTGAATGTGTTTAGATGGCATACTAGTTATGCAACAATTAATTCAATAGATCTCAACTGAATAATGTAAATTATACTTACAACGGTTCGATGAAACCGTCACCGTAACTACTATTTTACTTACATGTAAAAATAGTTAAATATTGATGTGTGTACCACAATGAAGTCTGTGTCGCAGTGGTAGGGATCTCAGATTTAGATTTTCAAGGTCTCGGGATCAAACCCCGTAAAGATACAGATTTCATACATATATATATATATATATATATTTATAAAATATTAATCGAGAGGAATTAAATATAATTAAATAATTCCAACACATCATTCATACATAACAAGAGAGGTTACTAGTCACAATAAAATTTTGTACAGGAGTTTAATCTAAATCCTCCTAAGATAATCATACTCCTATCCTCCTCTACCCCCAGCCTTGGGAACCAGTGACTTTATGGGCTTAGCATCCAATGCATACCAACGGTGTCACCTACCAAAAACCTAGCCGTCGCGACCGGCAACCTGACTGGCCAGGTCAGAAGGGAGCATCTCCCAAATAAAATGCATGTTCCCATCTTCATCTAAAAGGCCA
Source organism: Vitellaria paradoxa (assembly GCA_019916065.1). Lineage (NCBI taxonomy): Eukaryota > Viridiplantae > Streptophyta > Magnoliopsida > Ericales > Sapotaceae > Vitellaria > Vitellaria paradoxa. The sequence continues at coordinate 17,919,439 of CM034239.1, read as the reverse complement.
TTTCTACCCACCCATCACCCCATTGCCAAAAATAACTTTAGCACCGAGTGCCTTAATTTCTTCTCACCCTTTTATATTCCAAGGGTACCTTGTATGGAAATCAGACATTTTTAATAACAACCGGCAATGTTCCCGGGCGATGAATCAAAAGTGAGATTATTCAGTCACATGCAGTACATTTTTAAACACTTTATCTAAATCCATAATTTAATAGAAATTCCCAATAAATCAAACATTTAACATAGTCACCAATATTATTACTGCAAAGGTAGGTACTACATGTAAATTAACAAGTAGCAAGAAAAAAAAATTAGAATACGAATTAGTATTTTAGTTAATTGTTTTCACAAGTTTACCGTACCAAATTTGATAAGAATAAAATTATTTCTAATGGTATATTAATTAGGCCGAGGTTGGTAGCTTAGTGGGTGGGTGACCCTAATTGCGATTTAAAGTCGCAAGTTCGAACCTCATTGGCTGCAAATCTCGATTTTTTGCTTCTTTTACCTTTTATTTTATTATTTTATGGAATATAAAGATAATAAATAGCTCTTGGACTTATATTTAATTTTTAGCAAAATTGATAAGTTTTATTTTATTCAAAAATAATTTAAATAAATTTCCAATCATCATCTTATTTATAACCAAACCCTTATCATAGGTTTTTGGCTTCAAGATATCCACAAATGTCCATAGAATTATTCCAATGTTTAGGAAGGTATTAAATGAGTTTCATTAAATTCACTTAATCATAAAAATATAATTATATAACTTGCTAGGTTGACAAAACAATGCCAAAAAAAAAAAATAATAAATCAAATTCATTTAAGAAAGACCAAATGAGAAAAGAATAAGTCCATTGTTTCTTTTGGGCATTTTATCAAATACTAGCATTTTAGTTTGAATAAGTCATCCAACTATCCATGATAAAACTGATTATCTAAGTCAATTATCATTAATATTAGAGTGTCAAATAATACATAATATCTAGTTTAAAATAATTTCATATCAATAGAAATTATTAACATGACAATAACTAACAGAAGGAAATTGGAAATTTAAATAAATCTTTAAACATAATATTCTATACAAATCCAAACAAGCATCAATTAAAGCTAAGCAGAATAGCAGCTTGAAAGAAAATTCATATAAAATAGAGCAGGACTCCAATATCTATAAACTTTATATCTGTAGAAACTAGACTTCAAGACCTACAACTTTCATGTTTTACACTTTTCAAAATTCTAAGATCTAAAGGTACAAAAACAGCTTTGAATTCAGTTTGTTCAGAAAATATAGTTTTACACGTGCTCAGTATTTTGGGCATAACTTTTGACTCACAAATCGGATTGATGCAATTCTTTTTGGGTTGAAAAGAAAACTGAAAGGGCTACAACTTTTATGTTTTAGCCAAAGCCTAATTCCACCGTTTTAGAGATCAGTAGCACATAAGAAGTTACAAATAGAGAGCTGTCAGCATACTGAGTTATATCAGTCAAAATTTTGGCTTCCCTACCCCCAATATACGGGTATTTATTTTTATCACAATCAAGTTTCACACTTCAAACCAGAAAATGCATCAAATATATTTTAGGAAGTTCATCATCCTACCTCAATGAAGATATTAATGACCAAGTTTGAGAAAGAAAAATGAGTTAGCTTTGAACACCACCCAAATTGGAAAATTCCAAGCCTTTCTTCTTCCTCCAAGCAACACCAAATCTTTAGCCTCACTAATTAATAATTTATTATTATTTCTCTCTTATTTTCTTCTCTTTGAAGACACACAATTTATAGGGAGTGTAGAGAAAATTATTAGTGGAGAAAAATCAACTAAGGTAAGATCATGCATATACAATTGGTAGCATGATCCAAGAATCATGCTTACTTTTTGACTATCTAACCATATCATTTAAGAAAAGCATTGGGAAAGATGTATGGAGGTGGCATGATCCGGGAATCATGCTAGCTTTTTGACAAATTAAACAAAATTATTTAAAAGATGCTTTAAGTGTTTAAATCATGCTAGGTAAGTAATTTGGAAGAATGCTTTAAAGTCATCAATGTAGGGTCTTCTTTTTGACTAATTAGCCACCTAATTTTGAAAGATGGTGAGAGTGTATGGAAGATGGAAAATGAAGTTGTCGGGAAATAATTTAGAGCAACTATTCATGAGTCAACTCATTGAGTGATAAAGTGAGTTGAAGTGAGTTGAGGTGAGTCAAAGAAAAGGGTTGACCCATGGGTTAATGGGCTTGGTTTGAACCAAATAAGTAATTGGGCTAGGAAGTGTTTGGATAAAAATTTAGAAATTCTACATTAAACTCCCATATAGGGTGAAATTAAATCCGAAAATCTTTCCAACCAATTCCAAAAATTTTCAAATCCTCAATTTTCTAGATTTTTATTATAACAAGTATCACCACCACACTTAAGCAATTTAATTAAGAAAAAAAAATTCAAGTTATTACACTACCTTGTGAGTTATACCGAGCGTTTGATAAAAGCTTGGGTGAGGAATTTCTTGACCTTACCCCAGAAGAAGCATGGTCATTTTTTGAATTTTTCTATGAACACACCAAGCCACGAGAAAAACTTGAACCTAGTTTTGAACCTCATTCACTTGAAAGCCACATTGACCCTTTCCCACATCCTCCTACTTCACTTGATTCTCATGATCGATCCTTAGAAAATGGAGTAGGAGTTGAGCCTGATTACTTGGATATTGCATGTCCCAACTCCACTTTACTCACCGGGGCCAGTCTGAGGAACCCCTAGATCATTGGCTTACTGAATCTAGCAATACACAAGTTGAGTCACTCTGCGAGCAAACTCAACATAGGGAAGAAGTTAACTTAAAAGTAGATTCTAGTGCACATGAGACTTCCACACATATTGACTCTACATTAGATGATACATTGTTCGAGTCCACAGCATGTCCTTATATTCGTCCATGCACTGAAGCTGAAATAGCTGAATCTAGGCCCTTTTTGTTACTTGCACGAGAAAATTCTAATTCAAAAACCCTAGACTTTGAGTGGAGCGACTATTCTGATAATGGTTGCGATAATGAAGGGAATGAGCCCTTTGACTTGTTCCCACCAAACTCTAACGTGCACGAGACTTCATCTAGTTGAGAGTCTAGAGGACATGCCAACCAACACCACCACAGAGCTTGAAGCTCATCCCACCCTAACAACTCAGATGACCTTGGAAAGTCCTAAGACTTATTCTAAGAGCTTTAATGCCAGAGGTTCAGAGGAACACACTGTTAAGCCAGTCACTTTAGTTTCATCATGTTCCACTATACCACTCACTGAGACCACTTCTGATATATCTTTTCCTATTGGGGCTAGTACACTTGATGACTTACCTGTTGAGACCCCTATATTTGAGCGGAAGTATGATTCTAATTATGGTTGGATTCCTACTTCAATTACATAGGACTCTCATGAGAGTGAATTTTCTTTATCATCCTTTGAGAGTTCGATAGACAAGCCTAAGAGTGAGAGTGGTGCACAACTCTCATCTTTTGCTGTCGCCCCAACTAGGAATCTTACTGAGGAAACTGAACATGTTTTGACTAAGACTGACCACACATTTAGGGAAGTGGTGGAGACCAAAAAAATAGTTTGCATTGACTTTTTAGGTGTCGAGGGGATACTAGAAAACCCACAACTACATTCCATGTTCACATATGCAAATAAATTTGGGTCATATTTGGGATTCAAGGATTCCCACAAGGCCATGCATTTTCTAGTGTTTTCTGCACTAGGAGCACACTCATTTTCAGTACCTCTTGGGCCCAAGGAGAATATTTCATTCCTAAAGCCATTTGGTAAGGCTTGGGAGAGATTAGGAGTTGGATAGTATGTTTTGGCATTAACCCTTGTATATTAGTAGATTAGATTTTATTTACTTATTTATTTATTTTAGTTTTCTTTCTGCCTAGATTAAATTTTAATTTTCTTTTAGTTTACTTTTATTTGTTTATTCTAACATTTTATCTCGTAGAAGTTTTATTTTTTTCTTTTAGTACAATTTAATTCAAAAGAATAAACTGCTCAAGTTCTTTTCTTTTCTTCAAATAAGGAAGCTCTTGAGGTAATATCCTTCCTCTCCCTTTTATTTAGTTTTGCACTTCTAATTGGTACTTCATATATATAATTGTTCTTGTTGGGAGTCCTGTAGAATCTAAGTTAGGGGGATGCATTGGGTGATGCCTTAAGTGGCTTGAATAATGGGTGCATGCTTGGTTTAATTTGTGCTTTGTTCTTATTTGTGCATTTGTTGTTATTGTTTCATGCTCATCATCATGCTCATTATTGCACACTACAGACCCACATATGCATTATGGTTCTCACATTGAAGACAATGTGAATTTTAAGTTGGGGGGTAGGGTTCGCATGATGACCTTTTGTGCCAAAATTGTAAAAATTTAAAATTTTTGAGCATCTTTAAGCATAAATACATGAATTTAGCACATTTGTACCTACATGTCATCCTTTCTTTCTGGTTTGGTCGATTGTGGAATTAAGTGAGAAAGTGATGAATGAGTTTTGTTCAAGCTTTAATAGGAAACTTAGTTCAAGTTGATTGTATAATGACCTTGTGCATCTTTGACTATCAATAGAAGAGTTTATGTGCTTAGGAGTTGATTTTCTTTAACATTGGTTAATTGAGCATTCTTGGACTAGGTAGAGACTTATACCCCTTAATGGTGAGCTTTTGAGCCTATTATTATTTTCTTGAGGGGTTGCACATAATCACAGCTCTTTTATTCTTCACTTTGGTTTCCAATGCACCAATTGCATCACACACACTTGCATTAGTTTCACTTGGCATATTATGAGTTTTTGCAAGCTTTGTACATGATGCTAGGCCATCTTTGCTATTGTTGGGCCTCTTTATCCTTTCTTGGTTATGAATTATCCTAGGAACCAACTTAAAGCCTTTTAAATAAAGTGTGTGACATATTTATATATATTTTTCTTGGTTCTCACCTCATATATTATCCCTTAGCCTTATTCACACACTTTTAGCCTTACCCTTACATGTCTTGGGTTGTGAAAGCGCCTTAATGTCAATGATGTGAATGGGGGTTGGGAATGGAAATTTTTAAGAGCACATTGAGAGGAAATATTGGGTGGAGAATCTAGTTGATGTATTTTCATTATTTCAAAAAAAGAAAGAACAAAAAGAAAAAAAAGAAAAGAAAAAAAAAAGAAAGAAAAAAAAAAGAAAATGAAAAAAAAAAGAAAAAAAAAGAAAAAAAAAAGGTTTTCCATTTCTTTTTGTTCGTGTAATTCTAGGACGTGTGCATTGGATTGTGATTATTGAGAATGTCCCATGAGTCGTTTGTTAGTTTGTGAATAAGCTTCTTGTTGTACTTCTTGTTGGGTTTGGAAAGGAATTGGGTAGTTTGGGACTTGTGCGCACTTGAGCATCTTTATCCTAAGACATGTGCTTTGATTTCCATATCCTCCATTGTTAACCATTACCCTTGGCCAAGTTACAACCAAAACAAAGACCTAGTGGATTCTAAGCAAGCAACTCTTGTATTGTGCATGTAGTGGTCTTATGTAAGTTGTGTGGTGTGATCTCTTACACTTGCATTGGAACATGGTTACGAGCTGTCCACTTTGAATTTCATTTCAGTTCACTCACTTATTTGTGGGGTTATGTGCAACTAGGATAGCATTATATGCTAATAGGTATGTGTGAACCCTTGATGAGTGAATTCTTTTTTTTATGAGTGGTACTTTGTGAGCATTTGAAGTCAAAATCTAGCTCCATTTATGCTCTTGCAACCTTGTTGAATGAATGAAACAATTTTGCACACATGCTCTTTCTACATTGATAGTCCATGCATTTATGCATAGCACTTGGGAATTACACATGATATTTGGGTTTTGTGACTTGTTGAGCTTGAACTTAATTCATCTTTGATCTTGATCACTTTTTGACACTTTGAGACCATACCATAGAATTTTGTGGGTAGATTCACTGCAAACCCTCATGAGACCTTACTCGTCCACTAAGGGGAACCTAGGGGTTTAAAGGGCTTGCTGCACGTAGCTAAGTGTAGCCGTGTTTCCAACGAAAAGAAAAATAGGATGGTAGTTGCATTTCATTTTAATAAAGGGCATTGCTAGGGACTAGCAAAGTTCAAGTTGGGGGGTGTGATTACACTTGAAAAGTGTAATTACAAACTCCACATTTTGATACTCATTAATGCATTTAAGTAGTTAACTTCAAAGTTTTATCATTATTTTATTATTTATAGTGTTTATTCTCTTAATTGCAGGTAAAAGGGTAAAATAAGTGAGATTAGCAGTGTTGAAAGTGGCTTCCGAGGAGAAAAAAATGGTCCAAAGTTCAAGATAGTTGAAGTGGTGTGCAGCTGGAGTTCCAGCTCGACACCCTGTCAGTATTTTGACCATATCTTTTCACTCACAACTCGGATTGACCTGATTCTTTCGGGGTTGGAAAGAAGACTCAAAGGGCTACAACTTTTGTGTTATAGCCGAAGCCTAAATCCATCATATTCGAGGTTAAAAACGCATTGGACGGTGAAGATAGTAAGCTGTCAGAAGCAAGACACAAATTGAAAAGGGAGTACACTGTGGTCCGGACCCCCCCACGGATGGTCCGGACCACAGAAGGTTTATTTGCGCGGATGAACTTTATTTTTAGGCTTTTTCATCTTCACTATAAATATGTAGCTTTGACGGCAGAAAAGAGGACTTTTCACCTACGCTTTTCTCTGTAGTTTTAGGTTAGTTTTTCTTTGAAATAGAGTAGCTTTGAGAGATTTTGATGGATCGTGTAATATTTTTACAGATTTACGAAGCCTTCGTAGTTTTTATTACAGCCGTAGTCATTCAATATGTAGTTTCAGAGTTGCTTACCGTGTAAGTTGACTTTCGTTTCGTTAATTTAATATATGATTTATTATTTTCTAGTGGTAGATCTAATGTTTATGCTTACGTTTATTGTTTTCATTTTGTTTAAAATCATGCTAGCGTAGAAACCCTAGTTCTTGATTCAACGAATCAAGAAAGGGTAGTTTACTCTGATCTATGGGATGTATGTAGACCCTTCGCAGAGTTGCGAAAGCTCATGCGTAGGGGTCTACAACTTTGAGAGGTTTGCGTAGACCCTTCGCATGGTTTGTGAAAACTCATGCGTAGGGATCTACACTTTTTAGAACTTAATTCAGTTCTTTCAAAAACTTTCGAAAACGAAAACCTTTGACTATATTCTCTGTAATCATTGGTAAGGGTTTTCGATTAAAATTTTCTTAATAATTTTGAAGAACTGAAAATTCAGATTTTGAATCCTAATTTGAATTAGTTTATTTCAGAAACATTCGAAAACGAAAATATTTGACTATATTCTCTGTAATCACTGGTAAAGGTTTTTGATTAAAACTTTCTTAATAATTTTGGATAAACTAGAAGAATTGGATTTGAATCTGAATTCGAATAGGATTGTTTGAAAACCCTTCGAAAATAGGAGTTTTTGACTATATTCTCTGTAATCACTGGTAAAAGCTTTTGATTAAATCTTTCTCAATAATTTTCGAATAAATCCTAACTTAGGTTTTAACGCAAGTATTACAACTCATCCCGTAGTGAAGACGTAAACTACCCGGAATTGATAGTTGGATCAAGGACTTCTCAAATTTATTTGCTTATTAATTGAATTGCCTTTGTTTGATTTAATTGAAGTATTTACATTGCAGTTTTTAGATTAGATTATTTTGCTGCGCATTTAAATTAGGAAAGATTCGTTTAGCTAATATTTTATTCTTTGAATCAAAAATCAATTTTAAATTGCTGGAATTTTAGCAATAAGTTGTTAATTCGTTTTAGTTTACATTTTGAACTTGCAAAACCCTAGGAATTAGTTTTAATTAACTTTCAAACTTAGTTTACATTCAAATTTAGGATTTCCATTATAACCTATAAACTAAATAATATCGGCTCTTTGTGAATTCAACCTCGGACTCACCGAGTTAAAACTACACCGCACACCCTTGCACTTGGGGGTTAATTTAGACGCACTTTCCATAAGCGGTCAATCATCAATAAAGAGAATGAAGTAATAATTTACCATGAGACTCCGATTTGATCACTCCACACACATCGGCATGGATGAGTTCTAGAGGCTTCTTGGCTCTTGTCATAGACTCCTTCGGAAAACTACTTCGATGATGTTTTCCGAGTAAGCACCCTTCACACACTTGGTTTGGCTTGTGAATGTGCAGTAAACCCCGCACCATCTTCTTCTTCGACAAGTCTTCTAGACTCCCAAAATTGAGGTGCCCGAATCGTAGATGCCATAGCCAAGAGGGATCCTCATAACACGTCTTCAAGCATTTCAGAACATCATTACATACATTCAAAGGAAACATTCGGTTTTTGGTCATGGAGACTTTAGCAACAAGTCTCTCATGATTATCTCTCAAATACAAACAGTTGTTTTTCATTTGAACTTCAAAACCTTTCTCTAACAATTGTCCTACACTCAATATATTGTTTTTTACATTGGGAATGTAATAAACATTTGTGATATATTGATGTTCTCCATTTTTTAACCGAATTTGAATTTTACCTATTCCTTTGATGGTGGCCAAAGAATTGTCTCCAAAGGCAATATTACCTTTCGCCATCTCGTTCAACTTCGCAAACATCTCGCGGTTCCCACACATGTGATTCGAGCCTTCGGTGTCAAGATACCACATGCTATCTCGACTCTCTTCTTCTCCCTTTGAAACCATGAATAAGGTCCCGTTCTCCTCCGCATAATTGGACTGCCCTTGATGGGCGTTGGATGCGCCGGCGGTTGACCGGTTCTGATGCTTCCGATCGATCGGCTCTGTTTGGGATGAGTAATACTCATTCGCATAATGTCCATATTTATTACAATTATAACATTTTACCTGAGATTTATCTCTCCCGGACCTTCCACCACGTCTTCCACAACCTCGGCCTCCTCTTCCTCTTGAAAATTCACACTAGGTTTTGAGAAACGTCGGTGTTGGCTTCACCTCTTCCACCATGGCCTCGAGCACTGCGACCTCTTCCATGTCCATGACCATTCTCCTCCTTGAGTTTGAGAAGTTGTTCAACGGTCTCCATTTGCTCCATCTTCCTTTTCTTTTTCTCTTCATAGGCTTGCAACGAGCCTATAAATTGTTCAATCGTCATGTTCTCGAGATCCTTCGTCTCCTCGATTGTCGTGGCGATGATCTCGAACTTAGTGTTTAGGCTCCGTAGAACCTTCTCCATGACACGAACATCGGCGATTTCTTCACCGTTCCATCTCAATTGGTTGACAACGGTCATTACTTTTGTGTGATATTCCGCTATCACCTCCGTCTCCTTCATCTGTAACGATTCAAACTCACCACGTAAAGTTTGCAACCGTACCTTTTTCACACGATCAGCTCCTCTATGAGTCGATTGGAGCTTATCCCACGCCACCTTTGACATCTCGGCATTGGCGATGGTCTCGAACGTGTCTTCGTCCACCGATTGGTACAAGATATAGAGGGCCTTCTTGTCCTTCTTTCTTGTCTCCTTTAACGCGTCTCTTTGCACTTGATCGGCTCCAGCTTCCGCTTCTTGGAAACGGTTCTCCACGATCTCCCACACGTTTTGTGCTCCTAGTAACGCCTTCATCTTGATGCTCCAATTGTCGTAGTTGAGCTTGGTAAGCATCGGTAGTTGAAGCGGACCCATTCCTCCACCGTTGGCCATTTTTCTCTCGATTTTTTCTGCACGCTCTGATACCACTCTGTTAGAAAAACATAAAGGACAAATATGGAGGAAGTGATATATATCATTTAACTAAGCATGCCTTTATATAGGCTTACAAAAAACAACCATAGAATACTAATGGTTAAAAACCATAAATGTCACCAAATGCACATAACTTCTAAAACAAAGAAAACTCCCAAATTAACTCACACATAATTCCCTATAACTCAAAAAGCCACTACTGGTTATACACATCAAACCACAACCGGTCACACAAAAACCTAAAAGCCACACATTAATACAAACTAAATGCCACAAATAAAGTTTAATAATAAAAATCTTTTATTTTCTCAACACTGTTGTCACTGAGTTTGATAGGTTAGTTATTTATTGCAAAAATGGCTTCCATCTCTATGTATTTTTGTTTATTCTTAACTATTTTTTAATTACTTTTTTTCTTTGAAATAAAAATAAAAAATATGTTTGGTAATGTAATTTTTTTTATAGTAACTAATTTTATTTTAATAAAAATTGTGAACTTTTCAATAAACAGGGTAAAATGGGCAAAACATTGTGAGACTAAAATATTAATCATTATTCTCACAACTTTAACCTCCGTAATTTTTAACCCCATACTAGACATGACCCTAGTTTAGTATTATATCCCCTTCTTTATCTTTTTTTACTTGACTTTCACACCATAACTCATACTGCCTTTCGTTGTTTCTTTCCTTCATTCAAACGACTGTTACGTTGGAGACAATATCTAGTATTTGCCTTTTGCAGTCAAAAGAATTCTCGCTTTAATTTCATGGCCATTTGTTTGGAAGGTGTTCGACTCTTGTTTTCCATCGGTTGTAATAGTTAGAGAGTTTCATTTGATAGTTGTGCAAAACAATTTTCCATTCCATACTTGTAAAGTTGATAACTGTTTTTTTTTACTTCGTTCACTCTCTTTGTTTTTTACCTTTCCCCTAAACTTGGAGGTACTTATTTCTTTTTAAATGCATATGAAACAGGACTGAGAAAGATATTACTACAATGAGTGGCTTCCCTTACTATGGTGTGGTAAAAGATGATTATCTGATTATCAAGGGATGTTGCATTGGACCTAAAAAAAGGGTTGTTACACTTCGTCAGTCTCTGCTAACACTGACATCTCGTGTGGCTCTTGAGGAGATCAAACTCAAGTTCATTAACACATCTTCCAAGTTTGGACATGGACGCTTCCAAACTACCCAAGAGAAGCAGAAGTTTTATGGTCGCCTAAAGGCGTAAAAATAATGTAAACCATCCAAAATTTTCACTGTTGCTGCAAGATAATTAAAGTGTTCTGAGCCTCTAATGTTTTGTTGAGGCATTTGACATGCATTAAGTTATTTATTTTTTAGTATTTGTAATGCTAGGGACTTGTAGCAAATTTTCTTTTATCAGAGATTTAAACATCAAGATTTTCGATTTGGTTTTGAATTTGATTTGCCTTTTTTCGTTAATTTCAAGTGGTGTGGTTTCTTTTGTAGGTGCAGCTAAGGTGGTTAACGTTAGCTGATATTGATAAATCATAAATTAAAAATATTTTTTCTTTCATCTTGTCTTTTTTTTGGGGGGGGAATCTGACTATCTTGTTTTGGTGTAAAGCTAAACTAGTATAAATTTTTACTCCAACCTAGTCTTAAGAAGAGGCTTAATTCTTTTAATTGAATACAATTATAGTACCAAGAATTCCCACTTGTTTAGAAATTCAGAGATTTACAAAAAATTAGTAATTGGACTACTTTATTTAAAGAATAAGAAAAAATATGAATATAAATAACATATGATGAAAAGTCCATTTAATTTTTGTTGTGAATTTAAATCTTTATCTTCTATTGTAATTTAAGTCCATAGCTTACTTGGATTATAAATAGATTTAGTTATATCCGTATATCATTTGAATTTGATTCAATTAAATTTGGTTAAAAAAAAAAGACACTATTGGAAAGTGAGACTTTAGTGACCGCCACAAGTGATTCTTAAAAAGGGTAAAGCGGTCGCTAAAAAATATTTGCGATTGCTTGGCAACTGTCGAAAATGAGTCGCAATTGGCCCATTGCTAAAAAGTATTAGCGACCACTAAGGCAGTCACTATTATATTTGCCACCGCGCAATTATCGCCGTTGAGCGAAAGTGGGATTTTTAGCGACCACTGTAGGCAGTCGCTAGTACCCCCATAAATGGTCGCTGTTTCTTCTCGGCAAAAATTTGCTCAAATCCCGCTATTTAGCACGTAATTAGTAGCGACTACTTTGGCTTTTAGCGACCACCTAGTACCTTTTTTTATTTAAATTACCTTTTAAATTACGATTTTGATTGTTATTTCATTGGCAACTGCTTGTGGCGATCGCAATAAATTCTGTAATTCTTTTTTTAAAAATGATTATTATTTTTTAATTATTTTAATTACTTGTTTACTAATTTTTTACTTAAGTTTGTTGTTTGTATTATTTATTTGTAAATATTTATTTCAAATTTAATTTAATTTGGTTATATAATTTAAATTGCACATGTAACAAAAAAAATTTTAAATAAAATAAAACAAAATTTACATTTATATATACAAAAACAATATGAAATTTAATTACAAAACAAAATCTATTAGAAACAAATGTACAAAATACAAAAAATAAAATACAACTATACTGATCATTATTCTCAAATGATCAGCATCAATCTTGATAACTTTATCCTAATCGCTCTAATCCAATCTAAGAGGGTCAGCCACCATCACCTGAGTCCTACAATGAAACAATAACGAAATGAGAACGTGACAGCAAAACACGAATGAATAAATTTATAAAATTTAATTAACTATAAAAATGAAAATTGATATTTCTAACTTGAGGAGGAGGAGAAGGAAGAGGAGGATGGCTTTGACTCTAAGATAGGTGCCTCTCCATCTCGGCCATCATCTCAGCCTGATATGACAGCTCTCGCGCAGTCCATCTCGCTTAGAGGGTCTAGAGCAGGTCCTGGTCGTGACGTCTGGCCTGAGAGGATTACTTCGCTCGTGTGATGGACTGACATGGAATGCCCGCGCCTTGTGTGAGCGTGTATCTGTGGCTGTCACGTCCGATGATAGAGAAAAATATCTCATCCCTCCTCTCCTCGGACTCCCTCTCATCTGGTGACAGCTTAGCCAAACGTGTATTAAACTGAGCTTAATAGAAACAAGACAAAATGGATAAAGAAGATAAGTAACTAAATTATCTAAAGCAAAATTAAACATGCTCGTTGACCAAAATTTAAAAATTAATTACTTCTATGACCTGAACCTCCGGCAAATCGATACGTCAAGTCGCCAACCACATGGCTATCAAATCAGTCCTCAGGCCCTCCTCCGTCCTCTATTGAATGGCAAATTATATGTTAATAATTTATTATCGCAAGACATGAAAATAAATAAAATTTTTATGTGGTAGGCTAATGTCCTACCTCGTGGTAGGCTAATGTCCTACCTCGTGGCAGACCTAAGTAAAGTGCCGAGTCCCCTCTTTATGGCTGGAGCCCTGCATCATTCGATTCCTGCGAATTCCTCTCGGCCTCCGCCTATTTTTATTTCTTCTTGATTAGCTTTTGTAACTTACGCTTTGTAACTTAAAAACGTAAAGAAAAAAACTTAAATCGCAATCTACTCACCCATGTCTTAAGGCTTGACCAGTATCTGACGAGCTCAACCCATTAGTGGGTAAGGATGCCTGGCGGGACCCACTGGACGATGTTAGTGTCACTTTTATGACCATTCTAGTATTTCTCTTTAACCTTATTCTTATGATCCTTCCACATCTTCTGGCACTTACCGTACATAACATCCTAGAAGTCTGGAGGAACATCAACTATGTTGGTCTGAAAAGAACAAATTACATAATATTATTTAAGATTGCAAGTTTCAACAAAGACACCATGTACAAATGAAATAGGAAAATATGATACCTGCACTTCGGCCCAAAGGACCTCGAATGCAATAGGTGGGAAGGCGTCCCACTCGAGGGTGGTCAGTGGGAATTTAATCGAATTCCAGACCAAGTGTTCAAGCTGGGAAATAAGGGACCATCCATCCTTCCCCATCAGGTGGGGCGTGTCATCCCACTGCACAATCATCCACTGTGACCCATAATTCATGCCAACAGTCCCCTCGATGGCCCTTTATCGAACCTTGAAGGCCTGCTTGAAGTCAGAGAATCTATTGTAAACAAAATGTTAAGTTCAATGAATCAAAAGAAAAAATCTTAACAGCTAAAAATATCTTAAGCTAACAAACTTTATCTGCCCCTATGTAATCAGACACAGAAAGTGCCTGATTGTGCGTCGAAGGATGTGCAGACATAGATAGTGATAGCGGGACAGCATCCGTTGAGCTGTTGCCTGCACAGGATAGGCTAAGGCGCTTGGCCATCTTCCTAGGACTAGACCTTCTCCTAGAGCGTCCAAACATGTTTCAGTACATGTTCACAAGTTAGATTTATTATAATTTGAAATAAATAAAGATTTAAAATAAACTTTGTTTAGATAAAAAATTACACAATCCTTTATTAGGCATGCAAATCGATGTATCTCCTTCAACGGTCTCCTTAACCCAATTAACATCTTTCTCAGGTTGGACGATTGTATCCTGATCAAGAACCTGTTGGGCAAATGCATCAATATCTAGCTCATCACATTTGATCTGATACACCTCATTCTCGATATTTTAACTGCAATTTACCAATTAAGATCGACTCGATTTCCAGCATAATAAACTTTCTCTGCCATTGACGCCAATACGTAGGTTCATGTTCTGCTTGTGCATCTCGGTATAACAAATTGTTGAAGTTTACCAATTTAAACTGGTACTTATTAGTTGTTACCCCATAAATTGGATCGACCCAGTCACACTTGAGCAATAGAAATCTTGAACCATGATTATAAATGACTTTAATAATGTCATTCAATTGGGCATAGTAATAATAACCATCGATGGATAGATAACCGATGCCACTATTTTGTGTGGTCTGCCTATCCTTTACTTGTTTGATGCGCAATTGAAACCCATTGATGTTGCAAATTGTGTAACATCGGGCCGTCGTACAAGGACCATCAGCTAACTGGTTCATTTCATCGGTTAAAGCAGAATCACTAGTGCTTCGTAAATTGTAAACCTATGCAAATTCTCACGTATTAATTGAAGACAAATTTAAAATAATGCGACATAATATATAAAAGTACATGTAAATGTTTTACACATACATAATTCTTAAAGCAGTTGTGAAATAATTGATAATGGGTCATTCGAATTTGACTATCTGTTGCGCGATGCATATTCTGTTTTAAATTAGTTATGTGTCTCCTGCAATGCAAATCAAATTAGATTGGGAATAAGCACAATAATTATTACATGTGTTAAACAATTTACTCTTTCTACAAGGGTAAATGACTTACTCAGTCAATGGCACAACTAATTGAGTGTTGAAGAGCACGAACCGATGAGCTTGGATCCACTTAATGTAGTTGAGATCAAATAACGTCCCCTCCCTAACAAGACCTTCATTTATTAGCTTTGGTCTGGTTAACTTTGTTTTGACATTGTCGTTAAGATATGAAGTGCAAAAATTGATGCACTCATCCATTAAATAACCTTTGGCTATAGATGCCTATTGTTGAGCTTTATTATGCATATACCTCTTTAATGTGTTCATATACCTATCGATTGGATACATTCACCTAAATTGTACTAGGCCACCAAGTCGGACTTCCTCAGTTAAGTGTATGGTTAAGTGAACCATTATATCGAAAAATGCTGGTGGAAAATTTTTCTCTAGATGGCACAGTGTCAAAGCAATCTTCTCCTACAAACCTTTCAAATCTTCTATACGAAGAACTTTATAACACAATTGTCTGAAGAAGTTACTGAGCTCAGTCAACGGCTGTACCACATTCTTAGGTAAAAAATTCCTTACTACTATAGGTAGTAACTATTGAATGAGAACATGATTGTCATGACTCTTTAAACCCTATAACATCCTTTTGCTCATGTTCACTCGTTTAGAAGTGTTCGAGCAATAGCCATTAGGCACCTTAACATCCTTGAGGATTGATAGGAAGGCATCCTTCTCCTCTTTGCTCATCGTGTACTATGCCATGCCCTGTTGGACTCCTTCTTCTATAAGTGCAATGGAGTTCTTAGTCCCATCTCCTGCAAATCATGTTAGGCATTGGCACTATCCTTTGACTTCCTCTTAAGACTAAGGATGGTCCACAATATATTATCGCAAACATTTTTTTTTATGGGCATAACATCCAAGTTATGCCTCAGTAGATTGTTTTTCTAGTAAGATAACTCATAGAAAATACTCTTCTTCTTCCAATTATAACTTCAGTTCCTGTTTGCACTTGGAATAGACGCTAGCGGGGGGCCAACAGATCCTAAAAATTATACATTGTTTATATTTGATCTCGCTTGATCTGGGCCAACAAGTCAACCATGGTCACTGTCCGTGGTGTCGGACTATACTCTCGAGTACCATCAAATGAGGCTCTATCCTTGCTAAACCTATCCAACGGAGGTAGAGAGCGTCTATGACCCATGTATGCCTACTTTCTACCATGCTTTAGCTAGGTTAACTTCTTGTTCTGGTTGTAGTAAGGACATGCGAACTCCCCTTTTGTACTCTAATCAAACAAGTTAGCGTGCGTAGGAAAGTCATTAATTGTCCATAGTAATGCTGCCTGGAGTCTAAACATTTCATTTCCTATAAAGTCAAATGTCATCACACCATCGGCCCATAATTCATTAAGCTCTTCAATTAAAGGTTACATATACACATCTATTTTATCCCCAGGACCTCTAGAATCGCATCTATTTAATCAGTGTCGATAAGATCAAGAAATGGAGTGGAAAATTATACAAAACCAACAGTACAGGCTATGTACTATGAGTTACCCCAATCGTGGCTCTAAACAAGCTAAATCCATCTGCAGCCAAACCAAGCCGTACACTATGAGTATCAGTAGCAAATTCAGGTGCCTTCGATCGAAATCCTTCCACACCAGGGAGTCTGCTGGATGGGATAAGTTCCCGTTCTCCCCGTTGTTCTCGGCATGCCACCTTACTAGTTTAGAAATTTTGGACGACATGAAAAGTCTGTTCAACCTTGGCTTAAGTGCGAAATAGCACACTTATCTTATAGCCACAAGCTTGCTACGGTTTAAAACATTCGAACTGTTCTAACGATCCTAGACACCACCAACATCCTTCCACCTAGAAGTCTAACACACGACACACATATCGAGGTGAGTGTTCTCATTCTGAAACAACATATAACTATTAGGACATACATCTAGAGTTTAGTATGTAAATCCCAACTTTTCAGTTAGCTTGGGCCCCGGATAGTACGAATCAACAAGCTTAGCTCTCATAGGTAAAACTCTGTGTGACAACTGAGTAGCATGTTGAACGATGTATCTAACCAATGATTCAACGCCTTCAAATGTAATAGCTCGACGATGAATGAAAATTTACTGAAATTCTTGCATCTAGGATATAATTCTATCTACGCTTCGTCACGTACTTCAAAATATCTTAAGGCTTCATCATCCGCACCCAAGCGAGGATTACTCACGCTCGTCAGATCAATATCACAACCTCTATTTTTAGGTGCCAATCCACATGTGATATCAGCTAGCATCACAAGCATTGGATCAACCTTTTCTGTAGCCTTGGCCTCTACCCCAACGGTTTCCTCTCAATGAAAGGGGGTATATTTTTCCCAATGGAGAGTCTAAAATTTATACTGCTTCAAGAACCCATTACGGATCAAATGCTCCCTAACAGGCTCTCATGTATAGTAATACTGGTTCGTACACTTTCTACAGGGATAACTAATGTACTCACTAGGAAACCCGTCAGTGAATTTGTTGAACTGATTAATCCCTTCTGTGTATTATGTAGACATCCTATTCGGCAAATGAATCCAACTCTTGCCAATCTCGCTAATGATTTCTGTGGAGTCCCAAAATGAAGACGAACAATTACCATAAAGAATAGTACAATATAGAAAAAAACCTAGTCTTAAACTTCATCTTCTCATTATAGGGTGGTTGGTCTCATCCCATTCGAGAATGCACAATCTAACTTGCACTCAACAACTCGATGCCTTTGTCCCCTAATTAGATAAAATTTTGGTAGAGTGTCCACGTGGTTCTCCAAGCACACAACACATATACGACATCAGTTGTACTCTATGTATGCACCCAGAGAACAACAGGACATCAACTGAAACTCCATATAACATTAGACATTGTATGAGTTGTTGAAGGCAAGATAGATAGTTGCATTCCGAAACTATCCGAACTGGATAATTTAAGAATCAAATACATTAATCCTCGTATGTTTATCAAAAAAATGATAAACCTGGTCGAAGACCTAATCCGTCACCAAAGAATGACCAAACAGGTGGCATACAAGATTCTCGAATGGGTCTAAGTTTTACTAATACATGCAAATAAATAAAGTAAAGAGTTCTAAGTTTCTATTTATTTCCTAACTTAGAATAAAGTAAAGGAATTCTAAGTTTCTCATTTATTCCTAACTCAGAATAAATTGAGATTTGAATTGGATTTAAATTTGATTTGGATTGGATAGGATCAGCCCAAATAATATTATTAGATTTGATTGGGCTAAAGTAATATTATCAGGGATTGTGTATTACCTATTAATTTAACTAGTTAAATATCATCAACTAACTATTATTAAAAACCTAATTTTAATATTATAATATACTTAATTGCCTAATTATAATATTGCTATTTTACCTAAGTCCCTTATTGTATTAATATTGGATTAGAGTGGGCCCAATTAAGATTAGAGGTCTATGTATTACCTATTAATTTAACTAGTTAAATATTATCAATTAACTATTATTAAGTATCTAATTATAATATTATAATATACTTAATTGCCTAATTATAATATTACTATTTTACGTAATTCCCTTATTAATTGGGTCTAGGTAAGATATTAGATTGGACCTAGGTAAGATTAAGGATTTGTGTATTACCTATTAATTTAACTAGTTAAATATTATCAATTAACTATTATTAAGTACCTAATTATAATATTATAATATACTTAATTGCCTAGTTAAAATATTACTATTTTACTTAATTCCCTTATTGCTTGGGTCCAAGTAAGTTATTGGATTGAGTCCAGGTAAGATCAGGGGTTTATGTATTAATTACTAATTTAACTAATTAAATATTAGTAACTAACTACTGTTAATTATCTAATTGTAATATTATTACTTAATTTACTTAATTATAATATTATTATTATTATTTTACCTAATTTCCTCATAGTATTAATATTTGATTGGATCAAGGACAAGAAAGATATTAAATTGGACCCAAGTAGGCAATTTAATTTAAAGGAAATTAATTATATTATCAACATTATAATTCATTACCTACTATTTTAACTAATATTAATATTAGTAATTATCAATATTATAATTCATTATTTATAATTGTTTAATGAATATTTTGTCGAAAATCATAAATCACTTTGTTGTTATTTAATTTTATTTTTATAATTGTTCTATTGAATGAATTTTTTTGATAATTAAGTATAATTTGAATTAAAAGGAGAAATAATAGTACACATCATCATGGAGGCATACTTTGTTTTATTGAATGATGATAATGGGTGTGTTTAGAATTATATAAAATTGTAAAAGCTAGTGTCTCGTGTTTTGTACAGTGAGTAAAAAATTTAAATTTTACAGTCTCGTAATTCATATTTGTAGAGATTTGTAAAGTTTTGTATTTTTTTATAACTCATAGCATTGCCAATATAGATAAATTAACAAAAAAAATTTAACCAAAAATAAGTAATTTTTTTCTTAGGAATTAATTTTCATTTCAAATTTTGAATTTAACCATATTTTTTAATTTAACAAGTTAAACATTAATGTTCTTACAATTTCAAATTTTTATCTCAATAAAATAACATAATTTGTCGAAACTTACTTCTTTTTATTTAATATTTTTTATAATTGTTTTAGTAAATGATAATAATATATCTAAATTACTTAATAAATTATATTTCCTTGTTAGGAGTTAATTTTAGTTTACATTTTTGAATTTAAAAAAATTAAGCATTCACTCTTGTATAAATTCAAATTACTTTAGTTTAATAAAATAACATACTTTGTCCAAAATTACTTTTACTTAAAATTATTTTTATAATTGTTTGAATAAATACTTTGTCAAAAATTACTTTTTCTCTATTTAAAATTATTTTGATAGTTGCTTTAATGAATGGTAATAATATATATAAATTATAAGAAAAATATTATATATTGGCTAGGAGTCAATTTAAATTTAAATTTGTTAATTTAAAAATAATTTTAAATTTAAATAAATCACACATTCACTTTATTATAAATTCAAAATTGTAATTGAATAAAATAAAAAAATTGTCTAAAATTACTTTTCTCTATTTAAAATTATTTTCATAATTGTTTTAATGAATATTTTGTCAAAATTTAACTTTTTTATTTAAAATTATTTTTATAGTTGTTTTAGTGAATGATAATAAAATATATAAATTAACAAAAAATTATATTTTATTATTTTTTGTTACACGTTAATGTTATTCTAAATCGAATTTAAAAATATTTTTGAATTTTTAAAAAAACTAGATATTCCTCAACAAAATTAAAAAAATTCATTATTTTAAATTCGTTTGGAATTGCTAAAAAATTAAATGAAAAATAATTTCCACTCCTCAACACTACCATAACCTAAAAATTTTTTCATTCCTCTTTTACTCAGTCTCTTCACTCCGATCCATTAACCCACAAAAAAAAAAAAAAAAAGAAAAGAATGCCTTAAAAAATATGTATATTTCTCAACTTACATTTCACATGCAACAACAAAATTAAATAAATAAATAATAATAATAATGCATGCCGACTAAATACATCAAGAACAACAGATATATCTACAACATCAAACTTTACCACAAAAAAAAAAATATTAATAACACATATACAACCAAAAAACCAACAATATTTACAATCATATTACAACAATAACATATTTTATTCAAGAAAAATAATCTAACAACAACAAATACAAGCTAAAAAAACAGTCTACAAAAAAATAAAAAAAAACTAATTTATAAAACATAGATAGCTTAAATAAAAAAAAAGTTTACAAAAAATAAAAAATATCTTACAAAAATAAATAACTTAAATAAAAATAGTATATACAAAAAGAAAAGATAAATACATACCTGATGCAAAGAAGAAGAAAAGATTAGGGCAAGATCAAGCTCTTAAACTAAAAACAGCTGTCGCACAAAAAAAAATAGTTAACAAAAAAAATAAAAATAGCTTAAATAAAAAAAATAGCATAGTAGAAAGAAAATGATAAATAGATACCTAATGCAGAGAGAAAGAGAAGATCAGGCCAAGATCAAGCTTCAACCAAAAAAAAAAGAAAAAGATTTCACATTAACATATATACATATATCTATAAAACAGCATTAGAGAGAGAGAGAGTTAGGGAGAGAAGGAGACTAGCGGAAGCGGCGGGGACCGATGGTAGCAGAGAGCAGCGGCGTAGGAAACAGAGAGGGAGCAACGCAGAGGAGGGAAAAAAGAGAGAGAGAAGATGGAGAAAAAGAGAGCTCTATGCTGTATTATAGTGGGGGAATAGCATCTGTCATGCCCCGGGTTTCACAACCCGAGTACATGAATCAAAGAACACACATTACACCGTTTAGTAACTTTCCCGATCCCATATCAAAACCATACACATCCACTATGGGGCAATGAATATAAAAATAAATAAAACTAAGTTTTAAATTTAATAAATGCCTTAGTCAAAACTAACTAGGCAACATAGCTCCGAAACTAATCCAAACAATCTTTCAAAGCTAGATAAAATAATTAATAATAACCTCACAAACAGAGGCTTATTACAATTCACTAAAAACAATTCTCTAAAGGAAATTCTAATGTAATTAAATAAAAACAAATAAATAAATTCCTAATTTTCCAAGGTAAGTAGGTCCTGCGTGTGACTCAAATTCATTACCTGCGTTACAAGCTGTAAGGAGTTTAGCACTAATACCACGTGTGCGCTCGAAACCCTAATAATAGTATAATGCAATATGCCCTAGTATGCTACTAAGTGAAACAATTATACACAAGTAGCAACTTCAAACAAGAAATTAAGTTTATTTATCAATCTATCTTCGTTACAATTTAATTGTGTTTCAGCACCACATAATACATCAAGGAAAAACAATTTAATTTCGAGGTACTGCTGCTTGGTGTCTCATAGAAACAAGACCCAACCAATATACATCATTCCTGATGTCTGCTTGGTTGTCCCGTAAAAACAGGACCCAACCAATATACATCATCCTTCGGTGTCTGTTTCCTAGGCCGAAACCTCAGGAATATAATATACCACCCCTTAGGCATCTGCTCGTTTGTAGGTTACTAAGCCTACTGGAATCGATAATTAACCCCGCGCGGGTTTCAGGACTTGCAACCCTTGGGTACGTATACCCGAATATTTTCAGTACCCCTCAACCCAGCCAAATATAATATTAAATTCACTTCAATTCTATATTAAATAATTGGTCTTTTTATTCCAAAGTAAAAGAAAAATTAAATAAATTATGATCCACACTAGTACACTGTTAATCACACCACTAATGCTCGTCAAACAAATCAATTACCATAACAATCAAACAATTCAGAATGAATGATTCAAGGCAATACACGTTGATTACATGGCAAGGGTTTAATAAATAAATTTCAATCCAACAATTTGTCCTGAAAAAGAAAAAAAATACTAATGACTTACACCATAGATAAACATAACTATCCGTGGGTCCCATTATCATATAAAGACAAAACTAAAAGCAAATCACTTTGAGACACACTTTTTATTTGCTACACATCCATCAAACAATCAATATTATATATATATATATATATATCATGGTTTTTATTCATTACATATAAGACAAAACAAACATAATAAAATAAAAAAAATATATTGATTCATAAATTCATTTGATGTCTCCCAGCAAAAGCTTTCTAGAGGGCAATCATTACTTATGGGAGCCTTTACAACAATCTAATCACTTGTGTGATCAATTAGGCAACCTCAATTTGCCTTTTGTACGATATATACATATAACGTGTGTATATATATATATATTAACGTGTATGTGAGTTAAATAATATATTAGCCAAATTTCAGTCTCGTGCATTGGTTGAATACAAAAAAAAAAAAAAGGAAACAGAATAATTATAAAGGTTCCGCCCCCTTACCTGTAATCCAGCAACGGAAAAAAGATCGGCAACTGCAAGGGAAAAAAAAACAGTGCAACCGCCGTACCCTTTTTCTCCTTTCTCTCTTGGTCTCTCTTCCTCTCTCTTTTCTAGGGTTTCTAATTTTTTTTTATAAATACTGTAGTATATATATATAAATAGCAGAATTTAACTTTAACAAACTAAATTATTTACCTACTCTCCATAGGATTACGAAAATTGCACCCCTTTCCTAAAATTTTAAACTCTTTTCAAATATACCCAAAAACAACCATTTTTTTTTTACAGTTCAAAATTAAATAGAAAATTATAAATTATTAAATTTAATTAACAATTTACAATCAAAAAAATATATATATAAATTATATTAATTCAAAAAAAATCCGGGTCATTACAGCGTTCGCTTTTGGCGGTCGCTAATATGGTTTTTGCGACTTAGTGACTGCCAAAAGCAGTTTGTGCTGCGAAAAATTGGTTTTGCCTTTACCGCTAGGCACAATATATTAGTATTAACTCCTTCAGCGATCACTTTGAGCGGTCACTAATAGATTAATTGAGACCGATTGCCCAAATTTCTACTCCACCAATTCTCCCTCTAATGAGAAAAGCAGAAATAAACATTGTATTCAATATTAGACCTCTAAATAGCAAGTTATCCAAAAAAAACAAAAAAAATTTCTAATAGAATTAAATGTGCTTTGGGACAAGAGGAATTGAACCTCCGATAATATAAGCCTAAAACCCATGGTCTTACCTCGACACCAATAAAGATTGTATTTGTTGGTCATCAATTCTGTTATAGAATAGATTAGATTGTTACTAGGATTTTAATACATACAGATATAAAATTAATTTGAATTTATTGATCATTACATATTATTCACTTAAGATATTGTATAAAATATAATTTCTTCAATTTTCCTTTGAGAATTGAAGGATATTAGATTGGGTGAATCAAAGAAAAGAAGGGTTTTTTATTTCTCTACCTTACTTTCTTTGTTTTTAATTCAATAACTCAATAAAATGTAATTATCTCCAAAAAAAAAAAAAAAGTTTGTTATGCTTTATGTTTTTAGTTTGATTTGCATCAATTTGAATTCCCTTTGTTTAAGCAATTTTTTTCACCAAATTGCCTGATTTTTTTTTCTTCTCCTAGCCTTTGTTTGGCAAGTTGTCATAAGTTTTTGATGAGATCTTCAATGCCATCCTAGAAAATTTATGATTTATTTTAAAATTCTGATAATTGATAAGATCAAATAAGTTTTACAACATGAACCCTCAATTCAAACATTAAAACATTTGATAGACATGAATAAATCTATATCACCAGCTTGTGTAACCTGTACTTTTTGACTTTTTTCAAATTATTTTTTTACATTTTAAATTTTTTGAACCATGGAAAACAAATACGTCAAACTAATAAAAAGCTAAAAAGCTTTTTTTTTTTTTTTTTTGCTTTGCTAAAGCTTAATTTTTTTAATAGTCAACTACGAAAAACTTTTCTTTCCAACTGAGCTTGAAGTTATACAAAAATGGTAAGGGCCATCCCTAACTTTGTGGACTAGGCTGAAAAATGGCAAAGGACTCAAGTGATGCTTTTGTTGAATCCTCTATTATTTATGAGGGCCACTAGAAAAGAAACTAAAGTTGGAGGTACATAGAGCATTCCACCGCAAGGGTTGCTATTATATCAATGGTACTTGGTAGAGAATATATAGAATTGAGGAAGTAATGTTTTTAAAGTACAATAGGTAATCAGATAAATGATGTATGTATAACAAGTGCCTTCCATCATCATCTTATTCAAAATATGTGGCAAGTTAGAATGAGAAGCTTATCTTACAAACAAACTTTCAAGTCATTTGACCACTTGATACAACAAGGGCAGAGGTGGAGAACCAAATTTTCAAATGAGGAAAAATGAGAGCAAGAACAACAACAATGCTGAAAAGTGAGAAGGAAATGGTAGCTATTTGGGATGTAGAGTAGTTGATGCAAAGAGCTTGTCCCAATGGATCGTTGTGAAATAAATTCTATAGAGGTTGCCTCAACTTTGAGAGTCCATAGAAACTTGTCACATGGTTGGTTGACATGTGGATGGTTTGCAAGCATGAAAATTCTAGTTTTGCAGTGAGGACTGCTTCTTCTACCACAGAATTTTTTGGATGTTGAGAGGAGGTTATCTAGTACATCTTTTAATAATACACCAAATCTATAGCTGGTGGATGGTGTTGATGATGACGAGAGGAAGGGAAGAAAAGACTATGAGATCCCTTAGAATGCCTCCCCATTAACACTTCCATTGTTAAGACACGAAAGCTATAAAATTTAACCTCTCATTCACTTCCCCTGTATAAGCAAGTTCTGTAAGAACAATTGAAAGCAATAAATTAAACAAGCCTTGACTATTAATTACACATAAGTTTACATTTTACACCCAATTAACTAAGATGAAATTTTATGCAAAAAAAAAAAATGAAAAAAAAGCCATACCTAGAGTTGCATATCCAAAGGTTCTTGCAAATGAAGTCAAGTAGGAACAATCGGGTTTCAAAAGTCTAGCAGTGCCGAAATCAGCTATACGAGCTACGTATTCTAAATCTAGACTGTATCACATTCTTGCTTGAAATGTCCTTATGGATGATGGAGCAAACATTCATGGTGGTATAAGACAAACCCTGTGCCATATCTTTAATAACATTCTATCATTTTACTCCACTCAAATTACAATGTCATGCTTCTTTTTTCAGTATCTCTTCCAAGGTTCCCACCTTCTATGAACTCAAAAACCAAAAATAAGTGTCGTGGACATGAGCAAAAACCATAAAGCTTGATGACACTACGATACCGTTATTTGTCAATGCACCAATCTCACTCGTAAAACTTTTTAGATTGGCCATCTCACCATTTTGAGAAGAATGAAGTTTCTTCACAGCAACAACCTGACCACTAGGTAGCTCAGTTTTATAAACTGTGTTGTATCGTCCCATTTCGATGCAGTGTTCAACACTGAGATCCTTTGTTACTTCAATAATGTTGTCATATTCCATTTTTCCATCGTAACTTCATATTGCTAACAAATTTTCATTATTTGCTTGTCTTGGCTCATCAATCATATTGTTTCTTTCTCTCTTGCGAAGAACAAAAAGAATCCCAACAACCAGGAGTAAAAAAATTCCCAGAATAGAAACTACAACTGAAATCACAACTAGTTTAAACCATTTCTCTTTATCTTATTTTCTCTTTCTTCATGTGAGCATGGCTCCAAATTAGTCTTGTTGCCGCACAAACCATTATTATCCTTGTATGCCTCAAATGGAGCATCTTGATAGGCTTTGGTAAAGGGTAAAGCACCCTCTAGGAGATTGTAAGAAATATCAATAGATACCAAACTTGACATCCAATTGAAAGTGTATGGGATACAACCAGAAAACCCATTGTGGGATAGGTTCAATGTTATTAAGTTTTTTGCAGTTTCCAATCTGATCTGGTATCTCACCCGCTAGGGAATTTAGATTGAGATCAAGATCTTAAAGAAAGTACAAATTGCCGATTTGAAAAGGAATATTGCCCATAAGTTTGTTCATACTTAAATTCAATTTTTGTAGATTTGTGCACTCCTTTAACCGCGGTGAGACTAAACCGCTTAGATGATTTGCTGTCAAGTTGAGAACATGGAGTTCAGATAAGCTAGCAAGTTCTATTGGAATGTTACCGGAAAGATTATTATTACTGAGAGATAGGTTAAACAACAACTACAACTTTACTATATTTTTTGGCACTTCCCCAGCTAGATGATTTGAAGAAAGGTCAAGCAATCGCAGTTGAGTTATCTCTCCAAGCTCTAAAGGTATCCTCCCAGAAATATTATTGTCAGGCTTGTTAGATTGTGACAAAGTCTAGAAATTATTATAACTCAAATCGATGTAATTTAAGTTTAGGTATACACCGAAAACTTTTGTAATTTTTGCTACAAATTGGTTTGTCATAGCGACCTCTGCACATGCTAGCACAATTTTTCAAACTTTTTGGGATACACCCTGTGAGATTGTTGTTATTTGCAGTAAAATTTACAAGTACTCCACCAAGGCATATCTTGTCTGGTAATGAACCAAGGAGATTGTTTTTTGACAAATCAAGTTTGACGAGAGACCTTAGTATTCCAATCTCTTGAGCTATGAATCTGGAAAGTTAGTTTTGAAAAAGGTGTAGAATGGTTAAGTTGGCTAAGTCACCTAGTGTAGTTCAAATTAAGCCACTGAGATTTTTTGTTGAGAATTCAAGTTTGACGAGAGACTTTCGCATTCCAATCTCATGAGGTATGGGTCCAAAAAGTTGGTTATAAAATAGGTATAGAAGGGTTAAGTTGGCTAAGTCACCTAGTGAAGTCGGAATTCAGCCGTTGAGATTGTTTTCTGAGAAATCAAGTTCCATTATAGACCTTAGCATTCCACCCTCTTGAGGGATTGATTCAAAAAGTTAGTTCTCATAAAAGTGAAGAATGGTTAAGTTGGCCAAGTCACCTAGTGAAGTTGAAATTGAGCCGTTGAGATTATTTGTGGAGAAATTAAGTTTTATTAGAGACCTTAACATTCCGACCTCTTGAGATATGGATCTAGAAAGTTGGTTCTTATAAAGAGATAGAGCGGTTAAGTTGGCCAAGTTACCAATTGAAGCTGGAATTGAACCAGTGAGATTGCTTATTGATAACTCAAGATCAATGGGAGACCTTAGCATTCTAACCTCTTGAGGTATGGATCCAAAAAGTTGGTTCTCATAAAGGTATAAAGTGGTTAAGTTGACCAAGTTACCAATTAAATCTGGAATTGAACCGGTGAGATTGTTTGTTGATAACTCAAGATTAATTAATAAAAATATACAGTGGTTAAATTGGCCAAGTTACTAATTGAATTGGAATTGAACCAATGAAATTTTTTGTTGATAACTCAAGATCAATGAGAAAGCATTCCAACCTCTTGAGGCATAGATCTAGAAAGTTAGTTCTCATGAAGATATAGAGTGGTTAAATTGGCCAAGTAACCAATTGAAGCTGAAATTGAACCGGTGAGATTGTTTGTTGATAACTCAAGATCAATGAGAGACCTTAGCATTTCAACCTCTCGAGGCATGGATTCAGAAAATTGATTCACATGAAGGTACAAAAGGGTTAAGTTGGTTAAGTTTGCAATTAACATTGGGATTGAACCGGTGAGATCGTTGAAAAACGAGGAGAGTTTTGTGAGAGACTTTAATAACCCAACTTCTATCGGGATGGAGCCATTGATTTGATTTCTGGCCATGTACAAGATCTTTAGAGTAGTCACTTGGCCAATTTTAGATGGAATTGCCCGAGAGTGATTTATAGACAAATTAAGATAGACAAGTCTCCTGAGGCTACTGATGTTCGATGGGATGTTTCCGTAGAGTGAGTTGTCAAAAAGATCAAGGGAGATTTAGATGGGGAAAGGATGAGAAATTAAAATTGAAAATTGTACCTAACAAACCATAATGGGAAGGGTTGAAATGGATGACTTTGTTAGTCTTGTTGCAACCAATTCTAATCCAACCACTGCAATGATGGTTGCTTCGTACCATGATGAAAGGAGAAATTAGCTATGATTGTCAAGGCTAGCTTTCCAAGTCAAGAGAGCCACCGTTTCTAGTTCATTTGCTTCTCCAACTTTGCAGAAGAAGCAAAAGTCGCAAAATCAAAAGAAAAGACAACAAAAACCAGCAGGATTAGGAATGGATTGAAAAATTATTTTGCCAAGGACGCCATTCTTGGGATTTTTCACTAGCTAAAGGGTGGTGTTCGATGGAGGAGGAGGATGGATATGATGAGATTTTAAGTGCATGGACTTTTTTCTTTTTTTTTTTTATTTTTAAGCCAGAGAATGTGTATTATTGAATGACGAACTCAAGACACGCAGATTGGAACGTCGTCATAGTTGGGTTACTGTCATAGCATTTCGAAGTCAATGTAAACCGGAAAGGGTAAAACTTGAGGGGGCACGTCAATTAACAGCAACGTGCACGAAGCATGAACGGAATACTAATCTAAACCACAAATTTGCTTTCAACAATTGAAAAAATCTTTATGATTAGTTACTTAATCATAAGTTTTTTTAGCGGTAATCATGCGCATAGGATGGCAGTTTATTTAAAGTTTTTTTTTTTTTTTTTTGGGTCAAAACGCGAGGTGAAACTATTTATAATTTTAAAATAATTAAAATGTGCACCTAATTGAAAATATAATTCGCATATATATTTAAATATAGGCTATAATAATTCAAATTAAAATCACAAATACAAAAAAATATATTTTTTATTTTTATCCGTAATCTTTTGAGTACAATTATAAGGGATTTTCATTCACGAATTATTAAATTTGTTTGGCTTTTTGAAGCAATTAATTAAATTTTTACCGGAGATAGCAACAGGATAAATCGGAGTTGAATATACCAATATCCAAATATGAACTCCGAACCCTCCGTCTGCCTCCGAGTTTGCCCTGAACCCTGAACGGATTTTTTTACCTCCATTTCTACTCCAAACGAAAAAACGGATATATCCACGAATATCTAAAAATCCAAACTCTCCGTTTGTCTTGGACTGCGCCCCTAACTTGATACATTATTTGATTACATATACCTATTACTATCAAATAATTTATCTCCAAATTAATTTAATACATAAACATCATTATAATAATAATTTACCAAATAATACATAAATATCTCCAAAATTAACATTTTACCAAAGTATCATTTCACTAATATAATAAAGATACATAATTTTAAAGTAATAACATTATCCTAAAATGACAAATAAAATATTTTTTAAAATTTGTATCTAGATATTTTCTTGGAAATAATTGAGTTTATGAGTTATAATGGAGTGTTTAAAATTATATAAATTAGTATAAATTTATAAAAATTATAATTTCGTAATTCGTCTAAGTAAAAATTTTAAATTTTATAGAGATTTGTATTATTTTGTAAAATCTTAAATGATATACCTTAAAATTGAAATTTACCTTTTTAAGTTTTCTTAATTTTTGTATATGAAAGAAATAAATTTAAACTTTTAAATTTTAATTTGCACAAACTCAAAAAAATTAAATATATAATTTTTTCCAAACACACCCTAATTAATATAAAATGATGACAATTTTTGCTTTAAATTTATTTATCAATATTCATTTTAACGATAAAGATAGTGATGTTCAATAAGTCTGAAAGAATGACGAATGTGAATGCTATTTGTCATATTATGGTGGTGATGTTATCATCACAGATCTAAATGAGGGTTTGTTTGGATATTTTCAGATCAAATCAAGATAGATCGGGACAAATCGGGGTAGACTTGGATCGGATATCGGATTCGAGACAAATTAGGATAAAGATAGCCTCATCCTCATATTCGAACCGACATTTGAATTTTTTTTATACAACAAATCCAAGTCCGATTTGATCTTTGAAAAAAATCCGAATCCGACATCCATTCGGCTCAAGTAATGGATCGAATTCGAATGAATCGGTCGAAATGGCCGTCCCTAATTTTTACATTCATTTAACCCATATTACTAAAGATAGTCGCACCTTTTGAAAGTTTTATTTGGTGCGTGATAATATAGTATGCATGGTCTGCAAGGGCATATCCTAGTGATGTCAACCACTTTGTTAGGAGCCTTTTGATAAGGTTGTCATTTTTCTACTTACGTCTATATGTTTATATTTTTTTGTTGTTGTTTTTCTTTAAAAAAAAATTAAAATTACGTTTGAAAATATAATTTTGTTTATAATTATTAATTTTTTATTTTCATGAAATATTTAATTTTACTATTTTTAAAAAATTAATTGAATTTAATAAATATATTTTATATTAATTTATTTTAATTATATTATTTATTAAAAACAATTGAATAAAACATAAGTATTATATCATTTAATTCAATAAATATAAAATAATTAATTATAATTTAATCATGCTATTTACTAAAAATATTGAATAAAATATAATTCATATTAAATAAATTAATTAAATTAAATCAAATTAAAATTAATTTAATTTAATTTGATTATGATGTTTATTAAAAATAATTTAATAAAATATATTTAATATTAGTTAACTTAATTATTAAATTAAATTAAATTAAATAATTTAATTATAATATTTATTGAAATAATTTAGAAGAGATATTTATATTAATTAAATTATTTACTAAATTAAATTAAATTAATATATTTTATTTCATTATTTATCAAAAATAATTTAATAATATATCTTCTTGTTAATTAAATCAACTTATTTAATTTACTTATTTATTAGAAATAAATTAGTAATATATATCACATTAATTTAATTATATTATTTATTAAAAATAATTTTAGTTTAATAAAATATCTGAATAAAATAATTTATTTTAATATAATATAACGAAAATGGACAAAGTATAAGAATTGACAAAATATTTGTAGTATAAAAAACTAGAGTAAAAATATTTTTTTATTTACATTTTTAGTTTAAATTTTTATTTTTTTGAAAATAAAAAGATAAAAAAATTTAATAAATATTTTTATTATCAATTTATAAAATTTTCAAATCATAAAAAAAAATAAAAATAAAAACATTATCAAACGAGAGCTCATAACAACTAATGACGAATGTTCGAATCTTTGCAGACACTAAAGAACTATAACGAAAGCCTAGGTTCGGGGCCCCACTTTGCCTGTGGGACCCACGCAACTGGTTCTTCTGGGTTTAAGTGGGAGACCTTGAGGGGACTATGTTAGAGTGGTATCATACTATTTGAAAGCCCAACGCGTAGAAAAACTTATGGATTAAAAAAAAAAATCATTATTTTAAAAAGTTTTCATATAATAATAATTTAAACCTGAAAATTTTTTTTATGAATACAAACAACGTACTTAAAAATTATGAAAAAAATAGAAATAAAAAAAAAATTGATTGAAAAAATTCATATGAAACAAATAAAAAAAGAAGTTAAAATAAAAGTAATTCATTTGTTTGTTACTAAATTAAACTTAATCAACTTAGTTAAGATAAAATATTCATACCATTTTTCAAGTAGGAGTAGTCTGTCCAAGAGGTGAGAACGTTTCAAATAATATTAGGAATAAGTGAATTTTATCAAAAAACTCGAAATGAAATTAAAATATTTTAAAATATTTAGTATAATATCAAATATTTTTAAATTTTTATGTAAAGATAATTCTTCTAACTATTTAAGACGTAGATTTACTTTTCAAATTTAGTATATAACTTTTTAAATAATAATTTGAGACAACTATTATAACAATAATTTGGAATAATCATTAAATGTATTTTTCATTTGTGTAAGTCAATTTTAGAATTAAAGATAAGGGAGAATATCTTATCATTGGTTAAAATAAAAAGAAATATAATCAATTTAAATTAATTCTTTTAATAAATATATTATAGATACTATTACAAGATATTATTTCTATGAATTAATATAATAAGTTCAAAATTATTTAAATCAAGATAAGTGTTAAAATTGAGAGAATAAATTTAAAAAAACTAAATATATATATATATATTTTTTTAATTTGAGTTTTTTATTAAATAGGAGTCTTATACGATTATTTAAGTTATTTAGTACTTGAACTGGTTTTAACAACATGTCTCATATATATAGAAACAAGAAATCTAGTCTAAAATAGATTCAAATACAGTCCTCAAAATCTAAAATGCTTTGCTTATTGGGATGAGCTTTTTTGCGAGCTACTTTGCCACAGAACAATGTCCTTTGATCTTCTTGCAAGATCCAGCAACCTAGCAGTGACCTTCTTAGTATCCCTCCAGCATTGCATATTCTCTGAAATTTCCAACGATATTCAGTGAGATTAGGACTCTTAGTACACACTCGATCTTGACTTTTTCTAGCGAGCTTCTGTACTCTTGTACCGTACAGTGAGGCAAGCCCCTTGCTCTCACCAATTTTTTCTGCGTTTTAGGAACTAATGTACTTGATTAGGCAAATGTCCTAACTCATGTGTCATTTTACTAGGGCTTAAGAGACATATATGAGCCACAACTTTAACATGTACTATCCTAATTCTTACGTAAAAAAGTGAATAAATAAATAATTTTTTAGCTATGTATATACCAAACAAAATTTTTTACTATATTGATTTACTTTTGAATTAAGTTGAGTTTCTTATATTCATTTATACATTAATAAAAAATGGTTTATGGACACTTATTACAGCCAATTCCAACAAGTAATTGCTAGATGACAGATAGACAGAGAAAAATAACTTTTTAACTTTTTATTAATTTGACATATTTATTCTTTATAATTTAAAAGAAATTTAAAATGTAAGAGAATAATTTTGATCATTTCAAAAAATAAAATAAAAAGTTAAGTAGGTTGAAGTTCAACAATATAAACTTAAACTTGATTTTGGGAAACATTGTTATTGTCTCATTTGCTGTGTATGGAGGGACTTTAGGGAGGGGAGCTAACTTGAGATCAGTTATGTGATATCAGAGTTGTGAATTATCTGATCAAAATTAGATGACTCATAATAAAAATAAATCTAAAAATTTTACATCAAAACTTAAAATTTTTTAAACTTACTTTTATTTTAAACCATTCAATTTTAATTGAATAATTCACAACCTTAATGTAACATATCTAACTTCAGCGTAATATTAGTGTCCCCTCATTCTGCATGGAGAGCCTGAACCTAGACTTCACTTGATTTGACTTTGGGGGGACATTGCTCTCAGCTTATCTGCAAGCCGTGAATCGTTCACTTGATTAACTGTACTTGACTTTCAGGGTCTTTCCTCTCATACCTCATATTACCAAAATATGAGTCAGATGTATATGCATGGTTTGCTGCCAAATCACTCAAACCATGTTTGGTACGTAGGAATAACGAGGAAATATAATGGTATAAGAGGTGAAAATAGAATGGAATGTTCATCCCATTTCGTTGTTTGATTGCTAATATGAAAATAATGGGAATGAAATAAATATTAAAAATTTTATAATTTGATTACACATTTTAAATATAATAAAATAAAATGATATAATAAAAATTACTAACATTAATTTTTTAAAAAATATAAAAATAAAATTTATTTTCGAATCCCGAGTTTGAGTAGAAAAAAAAAAGACCTAGGAGTAAAATAGTTATTTTACAATTTAAGTTTAAATTTGGCTGAAATTTTCTTAACTATTAAAGAGCATATTAATAAATATTTTTTACTCTTTGGGAATGCCTAAAATATAAATTTAGCCCAAAAAGGGCCTAGGGCAAAATAGTCATTAAATAGTCTGAATTCAGATTGTGTTGAAATTTGTTTAACTATTAAGAAATATGTCAAGGATAGTTTTTTAGAATTTTTGGATAGCTTAGAATGCGAATTTAAACAAAAAATGACTTAGGGGTGAAATCGTCATTTTACAATTTGAGTTCGAATTGAAATGAAATTTTATTAGTTAAGAAACATATTAATAAATATTTTTAACCTTTTGGGAAGCCTAAAATACAAATTTGAGCAAAAAATGAACCTAAGGGTAAAATAGTCATTTTACAACCCAAGTTTGGACTAGATCAAAATTCGTTTAGTTATTAAGTAATATGAATGAACATTTTTATTATTCTTTAAGAAGCCCAAAATACAAATTTGAAAACAAAATTGGGGTGAGGGTAAATAATCATTTTACAACTCAAGTTCAAATTTAGTTCAAAAATAAGGTTAAAGGATAAAATGATTATTTTATAACTCAAGGGAGTACTTGAGAAAAAATTTTTATTACAAAGTATTAGTTTGTTTATTATTTTTACTTTTTCAATTCTTAGATCAAATTTTGATTACAATAAAATGGTTATTCCATTATTTAAATTGTGGAATGTTTTTGCCTACTTAATAAACGTATTTCATGTGGTAATGTTTATTCCCATGAAAAAATAGCATTCTAACTTAATTTTTTTATACCAAACACAAGAATAGGTTAAAGTGAGAACAGATTGTATTCTATTCCATTTCTAGGTACCAAACATTGCTTGTCAAATCATTGGCATCCGGAGTACGGCCTCCTTTGGATAATTTTTTTTTTATATAGTTTTTTTTGTACTAATAATTCCTGTGTAGACTCTAAAAGTTTGAAAGAGAAGAAAATTAAAAATTGTTTTCCTTTTTTTTATAATTTAAAAATTGTTTTCGGTTATGTGGTATTACCAAACAAATATTTTCACCATATTGATTTACATTTGGATTAAAGTTTTCATATACTTGTTCGCTAAAATAAGCAAAACTCAGTTTAGGTTCTTGGCTTTCTTGTCCCCGGTCCGATTGCTGTTAAATGCAAGGAATTAAACTTTTAAATGTCTAAGAAGCATGGAAGACTAATAATATTTTCTAAATGTAAACTATATTTACTTTCCCTTAACATTTGAATAATTATATTTATTGTCTCTCAATATTTAAAAATTGTACTTATTTCTTTATTTTAAAATGTTGTTAACATTGATCTTATTTCATTAAATTAATCATTAAATTTTGATAAAAATTTGTTGAAGTAACCAAAAGTTTAGGTGGACATGTTTTCAATTTTACCCCTCTCACACATGTTTGTTAGTTTACCTTAACAAAAATTCCCCAGAATAAAAAGTGAAATTTTTGTGAAGAAAACTGATAAATACGTGAGAGAGAGGGGTAAAATAGGAAAATTTAAATTTTTGGTTAGTTTAATTTTTTCTGCTAAGTTTTAATAATTTCTTTAATAGAAGGATCAAGTTAATAATATTTTAAAATAAGATGGACAAATTTAATTTTTTTATATTAAAGAATGATAAATATAATTACTTAAAATTGAGGAAAAACGTGTATAATTTACTCTGTTCTAAACCACACAATTGCTTAGCCATAGAATGGTCCTGCCACAAGATGAGCCACAGGCTTTCCTTTCTATTGGTAAAGTACGAAATAGGTAATATTTATTAAATTTAATAGACATTTACATTCACTTACCATGCAAAGTTTGCAATTATATTAATTTTTATATGCCTCTCTTACATTTTAAATCATTTAATTCTACTTTTTGTTTCAAAAGAAAAAAGATAGTAGAACATAAAATGCCAGTGGATATTACACATTTTTTAAATTAAAAAATAAAACATTTCACATTTTAGTCCAAACATTGAGCAAGTTATTTATTCAATTTTTAACAACAGTGGGATCACGTTTTTATTGTAATTTGCCAATTAGAATCACAATCTACTCACCGTGCCTCATCGCTCAACCACTAACTAATGAGCTCAGCTCGCTGGTAGGGGAGGACGCCCGATTGGACTTGCATAACGATGTCAGGGTTAGTCTCACGGCCCTTCTAGTAGGTAGACTTGACTTTGTTCTTATGGTGCTTCTATATCTTCTGGTGCTTACCGTAACAGACGTCCCAAAAGTTTGGAGGAACCCCAACTACATTAGCCTAAAAAATAAATTATAGAATGTTGTTTAATATTGTAAGTTTCAACATAGACATCACGTACAACATAAAAAAACTATGATACTTACATCTTAGCCTATAGGCCCTCGAATGCGTCGGGCAAGAAGGTGTCCCAGTCGAGGGTGGTTAGTAGGAATCTAACCAGATTCTGGACCATGTGTCCAATCTAGGAGATGATAGACTATTGGCCTTCCCCACCAGGTGGGCGTGTCATCCTAGCCTATGGTCATCTACTGTGACCCACAACTCCGCTGTGACAATACCTTCAAGGCTTTCTATTGAACTTGGAAGGCCTGCTCGGAATGGGAGAATCTGTTGCATATAAAATATTAAATTTAATAAGTCGAAAGAAAAATTTTATTAGCTAAAAAATATCTTAAACTAATAATTTATACTTGACATTAAAGGTGCTTGACTATGCATCGAAGGACATGTCGACGAATATGGTGATGATGGAACAGCGTCTACCAAGCTACTGCCCACACAAGATAGGCTGAGTTGTTCAGCCATCGTTCTAGGACTAGATCTTCTCTTAGAACATCCGAACATGTCTGTGTAAACCAACGGTATCTCCTTCGACAGTCCCTAACCCAATTAATATCTTTCTCACATTGGACGATCATATCCTGGTCAAGAGATTGTTGGGCGAATGCATCATCTGGCTCATTGCATTCGATCTGATACCCCTTTTCTCTACATTTTAAAGCAATACCAGTTAGGAT